>JBBPDE010030773.1:0-10398 GCA_037974605.1 Nannopetersius ansorgii
GTGTTTTTGGGACTTTTATTTTGACTTTATGTATGCTTTGTGTCACGTGTTGAGTTTTCCACCTGCCTTGTGTTTTGTTCTGTGATTACTGTGTGTATTTAAGTTCTGTTTTGTATGGACCTCACCATCTGTCCATCGCCTTATGAGCGCCTCTTACACCTCTCTATGCTTCGTGATTGATGTTATTCCTGTCCTGTTTATGCCACGTTCCTGTTCATGTTTATAGCAGCCATCGAGCCAGGTTTATTTTCTGTTTTGTTCTGATTGAATAAAGTTAACCACAGAATGGATGCCCGCCTGCCAGCCTGGTACTTTCCTCGAGGTAAATCACAGGAGCCGGTTAATCCCGGCCCCTGTGACATGTGGACCACTTAAGCACTCATGTACATTGCTCTGGATAAGAGCATCAGCCAAATGCCATAAATGTACATATGGGCTTAAAATCTGTGTTTAGTTTTTCCTTAGCACCTACAGTTTTTGTGATAAAGCTAGTTAAATATTGCATGATAGTTGGTATAATTAGCATATAATAGTCATATGCTCAGTATTTTAGAAGAGACAGTGATATCTGACTGACACTGATCATTATATCTATGCAACAGTGTGGCCTGTCTGACTTCACACTGAAAATATTGAAACAGTTACTTGATTGGTGCTGCGATTTAATAAAAACCGCATGTAAGTCTATTGCAAAGCTCTAAGCTCTATTACTCTAAATTAAAAAAGTTGATGTGACTGAAAAAAACAGACAGATCTGAAATCAGCATGAAAAACTGGTTTAGAAAAGTGTGTTGTGATTACAAAAATAACTGTATTACTGTAACCTCTGCGGTCACTCAGATCTCAAGGTGCTTATTACCTACTTGTACTTAGAATTATGAAAGTGTTAACAGGGGAAAGAGCATGCTCATATGTAGCACCTAAGAATGCCATTCCAAACAACGTTCGGGTCTCAGAGACAGTGTCAGAAAAAGCCACAGAGAGTTCAAGTAAACTGAGACACTGGTGTTGTCACCGTCCACTCCTCATGTTCGTTCAGATTTGTGATGGTGGAGTGGAGGTGTGCCAGTGTCCCCTGGTGCTCTCATGCCCATCATACCTCTCAGTTCTGCCCTTTCTAGCTAGGCTGCTCTAGCTGGATAGGCTGAAGTCTTAACTTGCACTCTTCACAGATATAAATATTCCTCTGCAAATTTAAACAGAACTAACTCTCTCCTCTGTTTTCTCTCAACTCCACTCAGGCCCTTTCCTGAGCTGGGGCAACCTCTGCCTAAAGCCCAGGCGAAGATTGTTGCTCTTGATTTTTATGGACTATGGACTCTCAGTTCCTCCTACAACAAAATCTGGACACTTAGTGAAACCAACTCTGTTAGTCATAGATGGCCTATCTATCTGAAATCTTGTTCATTAAGGCCTTCTCTGTTTATTTATCCCCATGAAAATTCTCGTTCCTTTCTCTCTGGGTTGACCTGAGGAGGACGGGTTCCCCTTTTGAGTCTTGGTTCCTCCCAAGGTTTCTTCCTCCAGCTAAGGGAGTGTTTCCTCGCCTCTGTCGCCTTCGGCTTACTCACTAGGGGCTCTGACCTGGACTTTGTAAAGCTGCTTTGTGACAACCTGGTTGTAAAAAGCGTTATATAAATAAAATTTAATTGAATGTAATTAATAACTCATCTGGTTTATGATTGGTTGTTAAAACAGGATCACAAACTCTCTGCTCCAGCAGGAGAGAAATTTTAATTGTCCAGATCTGTACAAGTGAGTGGACTGTAAATTCAGTCATTCAGTTACATGCAAACTTCGTTTTAACTAAAAAAAAACCTTTTTTTTTTTGGTAAAGTACTGAATGATATTAATCATTCAGTAATAAACTCACAAAAATCTGACCTGAGAGTCTCCAGTTTACAGTGTGAACTCTTCAGTCCAGTAGAGAGCAGCTCCACTCCTGAATCCTGCAGGTCATTGTTACTGAGATCCAGCTCTTTCAGGGAGGACTTTTCTGACTGTAGAGCTGTAACTAAAGTTTGGATAGACTGTGATGTAAGATTACAGCCAGGTAATCTACAGACAACGAGGGAGAAAATTGATGAAAACATTAAGACTGAATAACTGTGTTTACATTTAGATGCATTTACTTAAATACCTTAGAAATTCAAAACAAATTCCTCATAGCTCTTCACTTTCAACCTGTTCACATGTCTTTACTCCATGTTTACACAAAGATCATCTGTACAGTGAGTACAAATACAACTGATATTACAGATAAAGAAAATGTCTGAATGGAATAAAAAGCTAATTAGTTCATATATACACAACAAAGTCTCATAGATATAAGCTGAGCAATCTACTTTTAACTTATCCTTTGAATAAACAGCATGTAATCAGTTCCGCCATCTAGATTTGTTTTTATATAATTGTTATATAATTTTGATTTCTTTGTACTAGGAGATTTTGAATCTGCAGTAAAATACTACACTACTTTTCCACATTAATATCACAATATTTACATACAAATATTTAATTCTAGGAAAAAAATTATAATCAAACACACATTATGAAACTGACTTCATTCCAGGTTAATCGGCAGAGCTGATTACATGCTGTTTATTCAAAGGATAAGTTAAAAGTAGATTGCTCAGCTTATATATATGAGACTGACCTGAGAGTCTCCAGTTTACAGTGTGAACTCTTCAGTCCAGCAGACAGCAGCTCCACTCCTGAATCCTGCAGGTCATTGTTACTGAGGTCCAGCTCTTTCAGGGAGGAGAGTTTTGATTGTAGAGCTGATATGAGAGATCTGCAGGACTCCACAGAGAAATTACAGAGAGCTAACCTGGAATCACACAAAACACAATAAACTCTGTTATAACAATCATGTTAAATTAATCAGACATAATATGTTATAATGAGTAACATGTTAAATATGAAGCCTTTGGGTTTCATATTTGCAATATAAGCTTGCAATATAAGTGCAAGCCTTTGGGTTATTAGGGATCCAAGCATGCAGTGTTTTACCTTCTTAGGAAATTTAAAACTTGGGCTTCATTTTCAAAACTGTTGTTGCATATTAGTCCTTGGCATTAGTCGAATCAAATGAGACCACACCCACTGATTGTACCAATGATAAGATTTTTTGTTAATTTGCATAACAGGCAATACCAGCCCCTGCTTTTCGACAAATCTGCACAATTGTGCTCTCGCTGGAATTGCAAAACACTTATTGTCAATATTTATCAAAAATATGTGGAAATTTGCAAATAGCATGGCTGCCATATGCAAATTAAGCATGTCAGTTTTGCATACAATGAGTTAAGCTGCTCATAAGCACTTGGGTCAATGGTAACCAAACTTTGTAAACCCATGTAAGGCATAACTCAACAGCAGTACACCAATGTGTATCCATATTTACCACTTGGTGGCGCTTGGTCCTCGTATGTGTTAACATACTTGGCAATAAAAGCCGATTCTGATTCTGATTCTGATTCTATGGCAGGTCACAAAGCACGCATAGATCCAAATTGCCTCTGTCTCTCCAGCCATGTGACCAATGAGCTCACAAATTTGCATTCCACAACAGAAGACATTGCTCTTGCACATTCTCGAATTTAAGAGACATCATGTGACTGTATCATAAAATACATGGCCAATATCAGCCAAAGGGGCACCAAAAAATACTACATGGCAAAAATCATTGCTATTCCAGGCTGACGATTCTCAAATTTGCCCATTGGGTGGCACTATAGCACACAAACATGACTATGTTTTTCGAACAGAAATCATGACATAAGAGACACAGAAATAAAACAACTGCCTTGCACACACCCCTGATGTATGCCAAACTTGGAAATGTTTTACTTAACTTTCTTTCTTCAAGCATAATTTGCATTATTAGAAAATTGTACTTTTACAAAAAACAAATCAAATACTTATCAAAAACATTTTGACTTTTCTGAAAAGCATGGCCAAGACCTGCAAGTACATTTATTTTACGGCATTTAGCAGACGCTTTTATCCAAAGTGACTTCCATTCCCTAACTACAGGGGACAGTCTCCCTGGAGCAACTTAGGGTTAAGGATCTTGCTCAGGGACCCAGTGGTGGTGCTGATGGTAGGATTCAAACCCATGACCTTTTGGTTCGGATGCAAGTATCCTACCTAATGAGCTACTGTCACCCGTACATCGACATGAACGTGACCTAATTCACCCTAATAGGCCCAAATTGCAAAAGCTGGGACTGATCTGCACCAACTTTGGTAGAGATGTATAATGTAGTACTGCAGGGATGTGTGCAAAATGTCATTGACTTTAGCCAATGGGGGGCGCTACAGTACAGAATTGCATTTATTGGCATATTTCCTCCATGGCCTGTACAAACCAGTCTAACTCATGATCCGCTCAAGATAAAAGAGTGACAGTTGCATAAAATGGCCGATCTGCTCATTGTTAAACTTTCATACTTGTGAAATTTGGTGACATCACTTCACTCTGATTTATGCATGAACTGAAATACATGCCAATTATGGACTTTCTGAAACAATGCATCCCTACTGCAGAAAAAAATATGTGAAAGGCTTCTATATTTGTGTCTTTCAACACACTGTAAATTTTGAATCATTTTGACCAAGAATGGCTAAATGGTAGGCCAAATTGCCTGTGTGATGATTACACACAGAAAACAACTGAATCATACTTTTGGGATTTCAAGGCACATGTGTCTCAAAATGAACATGTTTATATATTGTCATCATTAGAATGAGCATGCCAAATTTCCTAAGGTTTGCTCTTTTCTGTTGCAAAAATAGACATTTAAACCATATCTGTGGCTATTGGCTTTAATGGGTGTAACTTGTGATATCACACCAGTAACATTAAGTGTCTTCTTAAGGCTAATCAATTGCTGTAATTGCTCTTGTGTTAAGGAATGTCAGTAAAAAGAGACTTTTATAACTTTCAGATTCTACAGGTTATAATTTGTGGTGCAATCACTTTAGTCAATTTCTGCAAATACCAAAAACATTATAAACGAAATATTGCCTCTCTGCAGCAATAACTCAGTGTTGCACAATACTTCATACATTAAATGTAATTTGGAGAAAAAGAAAAATGATAATGATATACTTTTGATACGAGAAGAACATGTGCCAAGTGTCTTGAACGTCAGCCACTGGGAGGTGCTACAAAAGGATAGCTGGGCATCTTCTATATGCTTCATGAATGGCCTATGCAGTTCAAAGCATTCTAACCTGTCAGCATTGTGGTTTGGAAGTTTCGGATTACAAATTTAAGAAACTGTTTAAAATATGCAGATATTATGTTCTGACATAGCAGCACATGAAAACCTAAGGTGCAGTACATTGTATTTAGCATTTAAGGTAAATATGATGACATCAGACAAATAATTCTCTAGCAAGAGGTTCCTGCCAGTTCCTGTAAGTCAAATGAGCCAGATTACTGAATGGCTCTTGGTACTTCTGCCCAGTCTGTGGGTAGGTGTGAAGATTGGATTAGGACTGGTGTAAACGGTGCAGGCTGCTATACCTGAATAATTTGCATGCTTTGTTTGGGGTCATCACTCATGTGCTTTTGTCTCTAGATCTAAGCACTGCCCCTAAATGTATATAAGCTACAAAGTATCACTGTCCTAGTCAGACGACTTTTTGCAGTTCAAATTTGGTCCACTTGGGAGGGGCAATCATTGAGGGGCGCTATAGCCTACATTCAAACACTGCAGTGGTTTTCTGTCCAAACATGACAGCTTGAACCCTGCTCATCGCTGCTCATGGCTAAACATTCATGCAACCTCACCATTGCATAGATAATATTTCTCGAGTCACATCACTCAATAGTGTTTAAAGTAGTAATGGCACCTCTGCTATGACTCTTTGTTGTGAGAGACTGATTGGGTCATTAGCTGAGACAATTTTCACCATGGATTATCTGGGAGTGGGAAGTATCTGTCTGCTTCAGTGCATTGTAGAAGTTTCTGTTTTCAATATCGGCTGTGGATAATTGTATACAATTTATCCTGAGGAATTTGGAATATTTGGACTCCACAGGTTAGAAAAACAGTGAATCTCTTTATTATGTTCATTAGATTAGTGTTCTGAAGTGTCCCTAATACCTAACATTAGCCCTTTGGCTAACTGGTATTTGCTCCTAGATTGATTTAATAGATTATTATAAGCTGATTTATATTTCACTTTAACATATTTTTTTTTTCTTTAAAAATATTTATTTTGTTTTCTTTGGGGTTCATTGAATCAGATACACAGGTGTTTTATAAGAAAATAAGCTTAAGGAATTAGCTAGCATGCTAACTCTTCATCTCTCAGTTCTGTTGTTAAATGAGTGATGGGGGATGAACAGCTTCTCCATCTGAATGTTAAAACTTCAACAGTTAAAACTAAACAAATCAATGTGTATTTTGCTTGTTTAAAGAGAAATCTCTCTTTTTAGTCTTTCTAATAAAAGTCTGATGTTTTTGAGAAAAGTCCCAGACTCTTCCTCTGTGACTTAAACAGACACTGTGGATTCGACCCTCCACCCTCAGGCAGAGAAACATTAATAAATACTTGTGTCTCAGGGACCCCCACACAGTTGTAACACACAGGGCTAGAGGACTGTCTCACACTAATTAGTAATAATTATAGTGACATCATTCTTTTGTATATTTATATTATTTAAATCTGCCCATTTTTAGTATTTAAATATATCTTATAAAGTTGTATTTTATATTGATTTTATTTTTTTAATTGTTTGTGACTTTGTGTCTCTGTATGACTGTGCAGTGGTAATAAGTCTCCACTAGAATATCTTTGTATGTATTAGATGAAAAAGTATAGCATAACAGGAGTCATTCAAAAATATGTCAGGAAAATACATGCTGGCCTGTTTAAAGATTTTGTGATTCTGACCTGAGAGTCTCCAG
Organism: Nannopetersius ansorgii; assembly: GCA_037974605.1. Classification (NCBI taxonomy): domain Eukaryota; kingdom Metazoa; phylum Chordata; class Actinopteri; order Characiformes; family Alestidae; genus Nannopetersius; species Nannopetersius ansorgii. The sequence goes on from JBBPDE010030773.1 coordinate 6,927, forward strand.
TTTACAGTGTGACCTCTTCTGTCCCTCAGAGAGCAGCACAAATCCTGAATCCTGCAAGTTATTTTCACTCAGATCCAACTCTTTCAGGGAGGAGGTTTCTGATTCTAAAGCTGATCGCAGAATTTCACGCATATCTTTCTCAATATTACACGACACCAGTCTGTAAATGAGAGCAAATCAGACACAGAAACAGAACATTCAAATGAAGAGCTGAAAATGGACCCAAATAGAGCTGACACAAGAAAACATTAAAACCCAGGTTTTCACGGATCCTCACATTTAATATTTATTCAAAAAAAATACCCTGTAATGAGTTAGATAGAACCATTTGTCCTGACAGAACAAGTCTAACAGAGTCAGGGTTACAGGCCTCATACCTCACATACACTTCAGTTCTGATCCTAAAGAAATAGTAGGCTAATGGCCACTCCAGTACCTTCATTATATTGTTCTTAAATTGTTTTTCTACAGCTTTGTCAGTATGTTTGGGGTCTTTATCAATTTGGAAACAAATTGTTATTCTGCTTCAGTCATTTTATTGCTCAATTTTTTTTATCCTTTCTGACTTAACTTTAAACAGTAAAGTCCATTATTCCACTCCTTACACACCTCTAGTGAAGGCTTTGCGACTGCTGTGTATGTTTCTTCATCAGAGTTATTTTACACACAGTACAATTCTTGATGAACTTAATAAATCTGAACTTGGTTCTTCACACAGTCATAGCACACAGTGGTAGAGGACTGTCTAGGGGCCCCTGAGGTCCAGTTTGAGAACCACAGTCTTCACCCATTGTTACAGGTCGCCTGATCATGTTCTGTAACTGTAAGCAATTTCCACAGGGATCAATTAAGTTTTCTAATCCAGATTTTTGAAATATGAACTGTAGCCCCTCACTTTTACGTGGATCAGCAGTCTAATTCTGTCTAATGCTGATTTTTCGGACAGGTGGCGGTAAAACAATTAGTTCTCAGAAAAAAAAAAGTTGTCAACTACCATAAAAAGAAGAAAACATGTGGCATGACTGCTCCATGTCATGTCTTTGTATTTAGTGTTTTAACCCCCCTCCCCGATTTTCAACAGTTATCTCAGGTTTTCTAGTATTAGTAAGCTGTGCCCTGTCTAAACATGTGGCTAGAGAAAGTTATTTCAATGTTTCTTTTGTGTACAAGTCTTTGATTTGGCTCGCCACTCGTTGCTAATGCTAACCGCTAATGCTAATGTTTTTTAAGCAATAAAGTTTTCTGATTGTTATTATTTATTTGTCTTTATATTTTCTTTATACATTAAACTGACTTCAAAATTAAATTAAACTGTTCTGGTAGCATATTTAGGGTGTTTTTAAAGCCAAAGTACAACAATGTGGTTTTTCACTATACGTGGGTGCTCCTGGAACATAACCCCCACTAAAAGTGTGAGGGGGGAAGGGTTACTGTATACTTTTTTTCAAGTACTAGATGTAACTAAATGTGCAGAGTAAAGTTAATTGTCATGTGGCCACATTCCAAACAGGAGTCACTTCAAAATATGTCAGGAAATTACATGCTTAACTGTATAAAGATTTTGGGATTCTGAGATTCTGACCTGAGAGTCTCCAGTTTACAGAGTGAACTCTTCAGTCCAGCAGAGAACTTCTCCATTCCTGAATCCTGCAGGTCATTCTTACTCAGATCCAGCTCTTTCAGGGAGGAGTTTTCTGACTCTAAAGCTGATCCCAAAAGTTCACACGTATTTTTCCCAAGATTACACGACACTAGTCTGCAAATGAGAACAAATCAAACATAGAAACAGAACATGCAGGAGCTGAGAGTGGACCCAAATACAGTGGAAGTCACACATTTACATACTCCTTACACAAAAACATTTAAATATATATATGTTTTTAAATTAGAGGCATGTAATCTGCCATCCCTGCAATGGGTTATTTAGAACCACGACTTTATTTTCAGAATGTGACACATCAGAAAAACAACAGAGAGCCTGATTTATTAATAGTCAGCTTTTATCTCTTTTCTCATGTAGCAGGTTACCCTTTTATGAGAGTAATTATGTCCCCGTTTTTCTCGTACATGCCTACACACACGCGCACATTCACACACACACACGCTCGTGCGTGCACGCATGTAATATACTGCCATCTAGTGACTAAAATATGTAATAGTTTTAGTATGTGGTCCCAGTTAGGCTTACAGCAAGTAAAGCCTGTGTTCTTCACAACCACACAACAGTGTGTTGAGTCGTTTGTGACAGCGTATGTTACAACGCATACATAGGTGATATTGGTCTATTGGTTGCGTCTTCCCCCTTGTTTACTTCAATTGGTGGCACGGGGGAGGATCGTATATTTACTGGGCAGGTGACTCACCATGAGATGCCCTATTTGACCTCGCCCTACTTGGAATTTTGGCACACAGAGGCTGTTCAGATGGCCTTCTGAACAGAGGAAGTAAGTAGAGCTTGTGCTTCATAGGCTCCGGTGAGCAATGGAGATTTGTCCTCCACCTTTCTGTTTGGAATAGGTTTTTAGTGGCATGTTTAGCTGTGTGAGGCTCTCTTTCCTACTGGGTGCCAATGCTGCTGATGCTGCCTGGAGTTAAGCCTGCCATGGTGGATGGAGGTTAGGCCTGCACAGCTTTCCCCCTGGTGTGCATATGCTCAAGCCTCACCTTTGCTGTCCTCCGGCATTGTTGTTTTGTCATTGGTTTGTCTCCTTTTGTGATTTGGTTTTTGTTCTATGTAGCTGGTTTGTCTTCTGTTATTTTGCTTTTGTGTTTGTTGTGATTTGGTGTCATTTCTTCTAATAAGTTGATATTCTTTTTTTTCTTTTTTTTCTGGATGAATTTGCTTTGCATGTTTGTTTATTTTTCTGTTTGCTATTTGGCTTGTGTGTGGATTATTTTTTTCTTTTCTCCTCATTGTGATATGTGTGGTTTTCTGTTCTGTTTGTTTAATTGGTTCATTGGGATTGATTCTATCTTGCATTTGAGTATTTATTCTTGTCTTTGTTCTTTTTTTCTCAGCAGGAGCTGTTTGGCTATCGTATGACTGTCGTATTTCTTGGTGGTGGCGGCAACCCTGTACGTGTAGTGTAGTGTAGAGCACTTCAGGTGGTGTGCATGTAGATTGTGGTTTCTTCACGAGAAGCGTGTAGTGTTAGGGTTGCGCCCTGCCCTAATTTTCATATTTGTCCCCTGTGGTAAGCCAAACATGTTTCCCACTGTGGTTTTGTGGTTTCTTTTCTTTTTGTTTTGAATGATTGATTTGGCATGGATCCGATACCAAGTAAATACAGAGCCAGTATCTCCGATACCGATACTTTATTTTTTTACCTTTTTAAAGGTGGATGTATCATCAAATTGTTAAATCTGAATGGATTTGCCTGTCCTTTAAGTGTTTCTTGTGATTATTCCTTTGAATTATTAATTAATTAAAACCCAGGACAGAATTTGAGCCAAGTTATAAATAGAAATATAC
>JBBPDE010030784.1:0-10398 GCA_037974605.1 Nannopetersius ansorgii
TTTTCTGTGCAGCCCGCGGACCGGTACCACATGACCCACGGCTCGGTACCGGTCCGCGGCCTGGGTGTTGGGGACCACTGCTTTAGAGTCCTGATTCCTCTTCAGGATTCTTTTTCTCGGTCTTTGGGTGGTTTTCCTTGACACCGTTGCCCTCAGCTTGCTTACTAGAGACTTGAACCCGGATTTGACAACAACAAGCAGTTCACAAAACCCATTTATCATTCTTTTCACTCTATTGGCTTTGTCACAATGTTAACACGCTTGTCATGCGCTTGATGACCCGGTGCTTAATGACACTAAAGACATACGACTGTTCTGTATCCAGGAGGTATGAGTGTCCTCTGCTTTTTAGTTCGGACCATTACAGCTCACTGTGGGCGGAACGTCATTATACAAAATGTGGACTAGGTTTAATAAAAGTCTGAGACATAGGCTTAATAAAAGCTCATGAGATTTACAGCCAGCACTGAAAGGGGGGTCCATCTGTCATTTAGAGTCTCCGAGAGAATGTCAGGCTGAACGAAGGCTCTGCATGACTCCTGTGTTTACAAGGTGACTCTTAAGTGACCTTTAATCAAAGATGCCTGTAAAACACACATTATGTGTCATACTGAGGAAAGGAGGTCCTTAACCTCTCTCTCTCTCCCACACACACACATACCATCAACCCATTGTGAAAAAGTAATTGCCCCCAAGTTACTCAAGCAAACTATTAACCAAATTTAATAGAACTGGAATCATTCAGACTAGACACAACCAGACTTGATTACTGCCTGCCTTGTTGATTCTAAACATTAAATAAATCATACTGGAGAGGGTTACAAAACCATAACTACAGCTTTGGAACAGCAAACCAAAATGAGAGCCACCATCACCAAAAACTGACGACAAATCTCTTGATTCAGATACCATTTCTGCCATTAGCTTTCAAAAGAGACTGGGCAGAAATTGTATCCACAGGACAGATCTCAGACAAACCCCGCTGCTAACAAAGAGAAATATGAAAGGCTGTCTCATAAAACACCTTTCAGCATAATGGTCTATGAGCTGAGGGGTAGAAAATTTGTTATATTTTGGTGTTCAAGGGTCGTATTACATCAGGAATAAAGCTAACGCAGCATTCCACAAAAAGATCAAACCAGCAGTCAAACATGGTGGTGGTAGTGTGAGGGTTTGCATCACCAAAGTCTAATTGATAGAATATCTGAGGTTGGATTCGACGTATTACAAGAGTTGTGTTTACTTGGTCATGTTATAGTAGGAACATTCTGAAAGGGTGACTTTAAATTTTCCTGCTGAAGCAGCATGAGTTTCCCCTCAAAGCTCTCTAGCAGCTCCTTCATCTGCTCTTCCTGCTGTGGGGCAGTGTGTGGATCATGTTTAAGTGGTTGCTTTATTCTCTGCCACAACACTTGACGACTCCACCATATGTGTCAAGAAGTCAAGACTGTTTTTTTTTCTTTCAGGGAATTCCCCCTTCCCACACACATCACCTTTGCCCTCAGTTTCCTGACCACATTCGATGTGGGGAGACACATCGGTCTTGAAAATTCTTTTAAGAAATGGCCAAACCTGACCGAACCTATGAACTGTTCTTATGGAGGCCCAGGTTTGATATCGTATAAAGGCTAGTCAAGACTTGTGATTTAGATGTATAGGAAGACTCAGACATACAGCATTATAAATCACCAGCCAGTCTAATTGCCATGAGGATTTATGATTGTGGAAAATGTAACTCAGCCCATCCTGCAGATGATCTCTGATAGCTATAAAAGTTCTTCTTAAAATCTTGTCTTTGATCAAACGAGCCACTGGGATCATAAATGTGTCACGAACTGGTTTTTCCCCCCAAACAGCCAAAGCATTTAAACGAAAACCAATGGAAAAAATGGAAAACACATATTTTGGATGACCACAAAACATTTCAGACTGAGGAGACCATAGCAAGAAAATCATACAGAACTGAACAGCTATACTGTAATGTATGTCCCTATTGTGTGGCTGCTTTTTGTAATAAAGTGTAAAGGCTACATGATGTTACTTGATGTTAAATTATTAAGCAGTCTTAGTTAGTTCTATATTTAAAATGTTTTACCTTCAAAAGACGTATTTATCTGTCTGATGGAATAAATCGAGTGCTTTATGGTTGAGTGTGACAGCAGCAGAATAGAAATTATATTATATATGCCAGTGTATGTAATATAATAGCTCCTCTGTACTTCATCGTTCTCTCTGCTTTGGTCTAATTAAGTCCCGAATTCCTTCTTTTTTGTCTGTTTTCTGCTTTTCCTGTGTGTTATCTGCTTTCAACACAAGGATTTCACATTCTGGAGGGAGGCCATGAATAATATAACTGTCAGCTAGAAAAAAAATAGACTTCGAGTCATAATCTAGGGTACACTTCTTACTTACTGTACGTAATCATACTGTATATCCTTACTGTATATTATGTATATTATGTTCAGACTACTGTACATCCATCTGTAAATATTATTCAGTTTCTTCTTGTACATATCACCTTATGTATACTCATAACTTATAACCCATAACCTTTATCCTGCACTTGCTGCTTATTGCACTTCTGGTTCGACCTAAACTGCATATCCCTGCCTTGTACCCGTACATGTGTAATGACAATAAAGTTTAATCTAATCTAATCTAATCTAATCTAATCTAATAATCCTGATCCTGTGAGCTTTAACAGTGTTATTCAGTTACTAAAGATTTTCCAGCACATCCTTAGGACTGGAGATGCTCCATAATTGCTGGAAATAAGATCTTAATACATTATAAACGTTCTAGTTAACATAAAGTTTTGTTCAGTCTACATTATGTGATTCTACACTCTATATAGTTCTAACCAGTTAGTACAACAGTTTGGCTTTTCTCAATTAAAGGAAATGTCTTTAGTGTCTTTTATAACACATTTCTTTTTTAGAATTTATTTGTGTTTTCGCTGTATAAACTGTACCTATACTGTCAGGAGTTTATTTTTTTTTTTTTTAAATGTTACATTTAACTTGACAAACAAAAGTAATGCTGTTCAATGTATGGTTCTTTCATACTGATACTATTGTTATTTATTTTATATTCTTCTTCTTCTTGATCTTTTTCTTTTACTACTTCATCTCTTTCTCTTTCATCGTCTGCTGATTCTTCTTCTACTATTACTTTTTCCACTACTCTTCGTACTTTCTCCTTTAACAGTGTTATTCAGTTACTAAAGGTTTTTCAGCACATCCCTGGAACTGGAGATGCTCCAGAATTGCTAGAAATAAGATCTTAATACATTATTAATGTCCTTTAAAAGCTTTGTTCAGTCTACATTATGTAATTCTACACTCTCAGACCTGTTAGTAGGACATTTTGGCCCTTCTCAATTGAAGGAAATTTCTTTAGTGTCCTCTTTTTAGTCTTTCTACTCTGCCTTCTTCTTTTTCTTCTATTTCCTCTTCTTCTGCGTCTTCTTCTCATTTGTCTTCTCCTTCAACTTCTTGATCTTATCTTTTGCTTCCTCTTCTTCCTCGCCTTCTTTTCCTTCTCCTTCATCTTCTGTAGATTCTTCTTCTTTTTCTTATTTTCTTCTTTTCCTTTGCTTTTTTTTATTGGTCTTCATCATCCTGATCTTATACTTCCCATTCTTATATTTTTACTCCCCCTTTCTTCTCTTTTTTCTTTCTCTTTCTTCCTTCGACTTCCTCTACTTTTTCTGTTTTCTACTTCTTTGTCTTTTGCTTCTCTTTCTCCTCATTCTTTTCTATTATTTCTTCTTATCGTTTTATTTCTTCCTCTTCATCTTTTTCTCAATCTCCTTTCTCTCCTTCTTCCTAATTCTTCTTCTTCTTCTTCTTCTTCTTCATCATCTTCATCTTCATCTTCTTCTTCTTCTTCTTCTTCTTCTTCTTCATCATCTTCATCTTCATCTTCATCTTCTTCTTCTTCTTCTTCTTCTTCTTCTTCTTCTTCTTCTTCTTCTTCTTCTTCTTCTTCTTCTTCTTCTTCTTCCAGTTTCTTGTCCACTAACTAGTCCTGCTGTTTTTGAAATATTGACACCATTCCAAGTTGTTTGGTGAGATTGGGAATGATGGGTCGGAACATTGTACATACACCCTAGCAACCATTTGGAACACCACAGCAACCAACCAGCGACACAATAGCAACCGCGAGAAATACCACAGCAAGCGGGGAATTCCTAAACTCTTAATTCCTCACTCTTTCTTTTCTGGTTCTTTTTATTCCCCTTGCTTTACACTCTGAGGTATTTTAAGGAAGCATTCACTTTTAAGTACGTTATCGCATCTCTTTTCTTTAGTTTGAATGGTTTATTGATGGTATGTGCTTGGATACACCAGGCCCCCATCTGTCTATTCTGTCTGTCTGTTTAGGTTGCTGACAGCGTTTTACAGGTGTCTGTGTTTGCAGCTGTTAGCCGGTTGGCAGAACATGACCTGAACGAGGACCAGCTGTTAGAAATTTACTTTCATTCAGGCTGCAGCTAGACCTCTTTCCGTTTCTAGATGAGCAGCATCGACCTCAAACAAGTACTCAGATTATAGAACATCATGTAACCTTGATGTATTGTGTACCAAAGGCATTTTTCTCCATGTGGGCACCTGAGACAGTGATATTTACTAAGCAGTTGGTGTGCAAAGTATGCATATGTTTGTTAAAAAATACTAATATTAATAGTTAAGCTATTAAATGTTGGCTGAATCTTTGCAGACTAATGTGATTAACAGACAGAATCTCATGAACAACAACTGCGAAGTTCATGAAGTACAAGTATTGCTGTCTGGTTGGGCTGAAGATAAATTGGGATGAAGTTTTCTAATGTTTTGTGAAATGCAAAGGTGTACAAGGCCATCAGTAACAGGTTCAAACTAGACTAAAATAATGAGTGAGCACATAGTGTAAAATTCTTTATCCGTTAATATTATTTAACCCATTCACTAAGTGAAGCGGCGGGCAGCCAGGAACACAGCTCCCGAGGAGAAGTGTGTGGGGATGTTGCCTTGTTCAAAGGTACTTCAGAGGTGCTGCTAGCAGACCTGGGATTTGAAGCCACAACCTTGTGGTCACAGGGGCAACTCCCTAACCACTAGGCCACCAGCCGCCCATGCTGTTTTGTAACTGTTACTAAGATACTATGGGAAATCAAAGCATCACAGTATGGTTTAGATACAGAATGGTTCCTGTATACTGTCATTATTTATTAGACATTTTACTGCCATTATTTATTATGCTTTATACTGCCATTATTTGACTCCAACTCAATGATTAGTCAAGTAGACTATATGATACAACAGTTAGTTAGTAACAGTTAGTAACTCTAGTTAGTGTACAAATAATTATTTAAAAAAAAAATGTATCATGAACATCCATATAAAGAACATGAGCATCCATATAAAAAAGTTTACTCAGATTTATGTGGGAAAATGTTCTTTGCAAATGTAAAGGCAGTGCAGTACTAATATCATATCATACTAATATCATTGTTACTGATGGGCTCGTACACCTTCGCATTTCACAAAACATTAGAAAACTTCACCCAAATTTATCTTCAGCCCAAAAAGATGTGTGCAGCCATGACATTTGCAATAACAGAGAACATTATGTGCTGTTGCTGTTCACTTTAATTATGTTTTTAAAGGTTAAAATACTATTTCTTACAGTGCACACTGGCAGGTAGTATTAATTATATTCATATAATGTTATTAATGATATAATGATGTTAATTTTATTATTATTATTATTATTATTATTATTATTATTATTATTATTATTATTATTATTATTATTATTATTATTATTACTGTTGAAGTTTTGAAGAAACAAGGAAAAAGACATTTAATTTGGTGTAGTCTGAGTTTCTAAGTGACTAATGCATTTCCTATCAGCACATATTCCATTATGGAGCTGGGCTACATTAACCCCCACATGCTTAGGAAATGACTGGCTGACAGATCAGTTTTGCTCTGTGTCAACATTTTCTTTGCACAAGTAGGAAACGTGCTTTCAGCGCTTTTCTCATTCATCCCCTACGGCTGCAGCCGAGTCATGAGCTGAGCTGGAGCTCACAGACTCTACACTTAATTAAGCTTTTACAGTAATACCAGCAGCATCGGCAGGTACTTCACCACATGGCTGTGGCAGAAATATGAGCCCAAGGTCCATTATGTGTGTGCTACAAATGCTATAGATTTACTTGTGTTTATTGCCCTTGACAACCACAGGGTGTTACTTATTCACCATTTGTAACAGAGAAGTGGAAGAAGAGATGTAATTATGTATTGAATTTTGATGATGTTATTGTTTGAATATCACTGGACTCTGATATATAAGTTGTTGAAACAGGAATGTTGCTATATGCTTCTACAAGTAAACATTTCTCAACATCACAGTGCTACACCTTTTCTCTTCTGTCACATGAAGCCATCCAGAGCCTATTTTTGAACTGTTGTTCACATTTCTTCACCTTTTTTTGTAATTTCACTTTAGATAAATAAACTAAGAAGAGTCAAGGCAGGATGAATGGAGTCAACAGAAGAACAAATTATGTTCAAAAACCATAAATACTGAAGAAGTTCCCTTGAGGGGACCGCCCTAGTGACTGTAGTGAAATTCTGTTGAAAGCTCAAATTTGAAAGCTCAAATTTGAATCATTGCTACATCTGTGTTTGCAATTAGAGGAGGAACTATTTTAATATTTGAATCACTGATTTATATGTTTCCTCATTTTAGTTGTTCCATGACATCAGAACATAAAAAGTGAGCCCATTTGAGCCTGTTTTAAAATTAAAATCATTGAAATCATTACTGGTATTATGTCATTAAATATGCAATTACATATTATTATTACTACATTATTAAATGCACCCCCACCTTATAAGCATTAAGCTCTTTAGTAATTGCTTTGTGTTGCCGTAGAAACAGAATTTTGGCTTTTCCGTTATTGTGTATATTGACCCCATCCCCTTTTGTCCTGTCTGATTGCAGTCTGCTTCTTTGTTTTTGTTTTGACTGGGAACTTGGCTACCATAAGCCAGACTGGGCCCCTACCTCCACCTCCTTCTTTTAACTGCCGACACTCAAGCATGTTGAGGATTATTTTACCATGGGCTCCTGTCTCTCCAGAGTTCTGGCCCACCACCTCCTCCACCCCCACCTCAGTTTTTCCTTCCCTTTGCATGTGGTGAGCATATCATATAAGTTGTGTTTTTGTTACCCCTCGACAGGTCCTCGGCTTGGAGGGACAAGGCATTTGGGGTGTATTAAAAACAGCATATAGTCTTTAAATCTAAAAGCTTGTATATTCAATTCAATTCACTTCAGTTGTATTTATATAGCACGTTTTACAACCAAGTTGTCACAAAGCAGCTTTACCAAATCTAGGTCCAAGCTTGTAGTGCGTGAGTCAAGGGCAACAGTGGCAAGTTAAAACTCAGGAAACTCAGATATTGTGCTTTACACCACACCCCGTGGTACATAGACCCTAAGCTCTTAGCCTTTATCCAATACAAACATCAAGAGTTGGTTGCCTGAAATAACTATGGCCCATTACTAGATTGCTATGGTCAACCTGAAAACACACAGGTATTCCTTTCTTCAGCCTGGTGAGAAGGTCATCCAAGCATGATGTCAGCTCATTAGCCTGCATCAGGCCAGACAATCTGGTCATTATAGACTATGTAACAGGTCTGCCTGGACATTGCTGTCATTCATCTTGGGAAACATTAAAGAGAAGAAACTAGGCCACAGGCCCCTACTATTACACTTTCAAAGGAGAATATAATTACTTATCCACTCATTAGAGGCATGCGTGTTTAATGCTTCGCCTGTGGGTACTCTAGGATAAGTCTTTTGGAGGTACCTGCACTTGGCTCATAGTTTAAAAGTGCCAAAAGATTTTTGGACAAATGCGATACTTCAGCTTTAGCATGTACTGTTGATTTCAACGTCAAGGTGTAAATACGAATAAGGCCTTCACATGGTAGTCGGAAAGGCTTACTTGCCTCCTGCTTTTTTGGAAAATCTCAGTCTATTTGCGATTGATAGAAAGATATGAGTTCAGTATCCAGTTACATGCACAAGTTCAGCTCAGGAATAATCTCGCAGTTTCAGACTGGAAATTGCGACTCGATGGGGCAGATTTCGTGTGCAAAGTCAGCAACTATGTATTTACCATAATTGCGATGACGTGAAGGCAGTACAAGGCCTCAATAATATATCATTTGGCAGATAAGATCAGTCTTGGGTCAGTCTAAACTGTTTCCATCTTAAGGAAAAATGAATGGTGTTTCTGAAAATCAGTGCTGTTGCATTTTGTAAACAAAAATGACCCTCAAAGTGTGACTGAATCCTCTAAATGGTGGCACTTTTCCATTGGCATAAGGAACACTGCTGTACCGCAAACAAATGTGTTACCACTGCAAAAATGGGATCTGCACCAGATCTTTACCTGAGCTGCTCGATGGGAGGGCTAAAAGTGTGTCGCAGCCAAGCTGACCGCTTCACTGCTTTCTGATTGGTCGAAATGACTTTACAACATGGAAGGAGATACAAACTAACAACTGGGAAGTCGGCAAAGTACAAGTACGACTGTCTGTTTGTGCTGAAGATACAGATCAGTGGGAGTTTTCTATGATGCTAACAGATTTATCTTTGAAACTGTGAGAAATGTGAAGGGGTACCAGGCCATCGCTAACAGGTTTGCTGGGTTTGGTTTTCATTACATGGATAAAGAAGGCAGAGAAAAAATTAAAAAGCTAAAATAAAACTTTAAATAATAAAAGACCACAATATCAAAAGCAGTTCTGGCAGAAAAACTGGCTCCATGGACGTGGTTTTACGACAATGCGCCGCCATAGACTCTGGGGAAAGAAACTCCATTTCTGGGCCGACATACACTGGAAAATCAAGTTCTGTGTCTTCGCAGTATAGTTTAGGTACAGCACGGATCCTGTATATCTATGGAAAAGTGCCTTTAGATCCTATGAATAACGCTACAAAAATGCTACACTCAAACGAACACTCAAACGAGCCCAATAAAATTATGTCTTTATAACCTCAACACTATTATTATAACTATACTAGCTACTCAGTTTTCAGGCCAAAGCACATTTCACAAAGCTTGTTGGGCTGCATGGGGTGTTTTGATGAGGGAAATTTGATGGCCAGTCTTATGAGATCAGTTCAGGGCACAGCAGTGGTAGCTTGCATACAGTGACCTCAACATTAAGTGGAGCCAGTGACAAAATTGGAACATTTCTGTAAGTGATTTTCAAACCATTTATTTGTCTCATTGAGAAAATGAGCTTAGACTGGATGAAATACAATGATGACTGGATTGTGTAGGACTTTAGAGGTCAATAATTACAGTATTTGTGCAACCTGTTGTTTGAACTGAAGAAATTTGCTAAATGGGAAACAAAGTTACATCAGTCAGTAAGGACCTGTACAACTGTATTATTGATTGTGTGATTTTTAACCTACTAAAATGTGGTATTGGTAATAAAATACCGACATTGTTGTGCACAGCCAAGTAAGAACGTCATTGCGCAGAGAAACATGATTTCTACTTTACATAGAATAAACATTTTTTCATCTTTGAAAATGTTCCTATTGGTTCAGCCCCACAGAGCCATGCTTCCATGACCCCTGTTGTTATTCTAACACACTTAAGCGAATCACAATAAAGGTCCATGACCTCCTGTATTTTTTTTTATGCTCTCCAAACAGCCATAATACTTGGTCTGTCTCCTCTGACTTATTGCCACTGAAGGCAGTGTTGTTAACCAGCAGTGGAGCCTGAAATAGCCACAGCTCTAGGCTCTCACATAAACACCCACTAAAGAGCTGAAAAGCTGACACACCTGGACTTCAGGAAGACAGTGGAGGAGATAAGGTACTGTGTAGTGTGGAAATGTAATGGAGTGTTACATAGTGAGGCTGAGCAAACCTGAGTGGGTTCTTAAGATACCTGGGTGGGTTCCTAAGCAAAATAAAACATGACTTGTGGTCATGACTCACCCACCTGGACCTCAGACACTGGGTGAAAGTGTCTAAAGGAAGACTTTGGAGTAGCACCATAGGTGAACCACTTCTAGTTCCCTATGAAGCTATCTATGAAAGGTTGTTTACAGGGGTTTTATGATGAACATGTGTAAACATAAATACACATTTAAAAATTGTAAGCACCAAATACACAACTGTGAATCTAAGTCTCGAGCCATTTAGGTGGTAGAGCCTGGTGAATGTCAAAGTTCTTGTTGTCTGTCATTGTGATGATCTGTTGTGTTTGTGGTTTTAGGAAACTGGTATGTGTCAGGACTGAGGGGGCGAGCCCTCAGCCCTGAGCTCCCTCGGAGCACGGAGCACTCGGGAAACCAGAGATCCATG
>JBBPDE010030846.1:0-10396 GCA_037974605.1 Nannopetersius ansorgii
AGTTTGCTTAAGGAAGTTTACATAAAAATGAAAATCATGGACACAGAAACAGACCCTATAACAAAAGTAATAAAATATAAATATCAAGTAAGCATGACATGGCTGAAAGAAGTTTATCACCTGTAAATGTAAAATGTACACACCGGGGATCACAGGCAGCCTGGCTGGTAATTAAACTTTTCTCAAAGGTGTGAATTAAGTGGTTGGGTTCAGACAGAAGCAGCTCAAAGGTACTGTGATGTTAGGAGCAAGGGGCAGATAAAAGATGTCTGGGTCATTTCCTGGTATGTCCATTTTACATTTACATGTGATAAACTTCATTCAACCATGTCATAATAATTACTTGATTTTTTTATTTTATTGCTTTTGCCATAGGGTCTGTTTCTGTGTCCATGATTTTCATTATTATGTAAACTTAATTAAAAAAACTCTAAAACCCAAATGCATTAAATAAAAATGTTACTTTTATGCAAATTCCTTAGCCATCTAAAAATAAAACATATAATACAAAATCAGTCACTTTAACAGTTACATGTCACCAAAAAAGCCCACCGACGGCTTCACTTCAGCAGACGCGTGAAGAAGTCTAGGGTGTCCTGGTCCTCACTTGCTTCTACAGGTGTGCTGTGGAGTTCATCGTTACGGGGAGTGTTGTGTCTTGGTATGGCAGCTGCACTGCTCAGTGCTCACTGCTCACTGCTCTTGATATGCTGCATTAATAACTAGCATGAAGCATTAAATGTGCTCTTTCAAATAGGGTTGGGCAATCTGATGGTGTTTTGTAGGGATCATGATAAATTAGGTCACAATATGATTTTCTGAGCAGATAGAGTATTAAGTGTCCTTTTTATCAATCCCCAGAAAAGAATATGAAAAAATTTGTGATGCGTTTGTTATGTCCAGGGATTATGGCCTTTAGAGGCCACTTTTCTGTTTTTGTTTAGTAGGCAGTCAAGTCACTGAGTGTGAGTGTAATCATTAGGTGCCAGGTCTGTGTGCAGCAAGCACCAGGAGGCGAGGCACCTAATGATTTGTCCACCTGTCTCTAGTGAGTGGTCGTTAGTGTTCATGTTGTGTGATGGGATGCATGTGTGGTTAAAACCTGGCCAGAGAGTCGGTGTGTGGTCACACAGTAATTACTTTGATTTACTGTTTATGTAGTAGAAGGACTAGCGACAGTTTGTTTGTAACCCAGTGCTCAGGCACCTTTGAAACCGTATTTGTCTACCGTTGCTTTATGTTAGCCTCTGCGAAACCGTCTCTCTCTGCTGTGTTGGTGAGGAAGATCTTTAACTGTGCTGCTGTGTGAGTGCTTGTGAACTTGTTCCCGAGTGACTGTTTTAGCTCAGGAGTGTGCAGGATGAGATGGGACTGGAAGATTCACAAAGACTACAACAATGAGCAAAAATGAACTAGTGGATGTTCTTCCCTCTCCCTGTCTGTGTCTGTGCAGGAAGCAAGCGACGCGACTCAGTTTCACCAGAGGTGAGGTGTTCACTAGGGAGTGGTGGCAAAGTGAAGTGACAGGTATTACAGACTGTGTTTACGAGCTCCAGGGAATTTGTCTATGAAGTGCAGGTCCTCCTTATCTCCAAGGGGAGCTTAACTCGTCACCATTAATGATTTTTGACTTTCGTGAAACTGAGCTTTTATTTCAATATATAAGCCTCTCAGGGAACTATCACTGCCTGCTAATGTGTCTACTCTCCTCAGCTGACATGGCGTTTACGGCATTTAGCAGACGCTCATATCCAGAGCGACGTACATAAGTGCTCAAGTTGTCCACAACTGTTCTTAAACCTGTAAAACTATACGTAAATCAACAACAGCTATTTAACCAAGTTACTGCTGGCTAAATTACACACCATAAACCCAGTCAAAGAGAAAACGCAAGTCAGAGATTAATACACAAGTAAAAACAGTTAAAAGGGTAAGTGCCTGAGAGATTTGTTCAATATATAGGAAAAGATGTATAAGAGATGCGTGGGACGACTGGCTAGACGCCAAGATACTCCTTAGAGGTGGCTTTGACAGTGAAGGACTCCACAGATCTGATTACAAGAGGGAGTTCGTTCCACCATTGGAGGGCCATGACCGAAAAGAGTCTAGATGCATGTCTTCCTCTTCTTTTGAGCAACGGAGATTCAAGATGAGCTGTGCTTGATGCCCTGAGAGAACGAGAAGGGACACGCTGCTTGATCAGTGCAGACAAGTACGGAGGTGCAAGCCCTTAGCCTTGAAAGCAAGTGTTAAGGTTTTGAACTTAATGCGAGCAGCCGCAGGGAGCCAGAGAAGGTTCTGTAGTAGAGGAGTAGTGTGTGAGAATTGAAGAAGATTGAAGACTAACCTCACAGCATTCTAAACCAGCTGAAGTGGTCTCGTTACCTTCATTGGCAGTCCTGCCAGAAGTGAGTTGCAGTAGTCCAGCTTCGCGATGACCAGAGACTGGACAAGTAACTGTGTGGCTTCCGTGGTGAGAAAGGGTCGGATTCTTCTGATATTGTACAGAAGGTGTCTACATATCCTGGAGAGGTGATCAATGTGTGACAGGAATGAAATTTCGTCGTCCAATATGACACCAAGATTTCTTTCCTTCTTTGAGGGGATGAAAACAGAGCACTCAAAAGAAACAGTGAGGTCGTGGCTTGGTGATTTAACCCCTTTGATGAAAAGCAGCTCAGTCTTGCTGGGACTCAGTTTAAGGTGGTAGGCCGCCATCCAAGACGAGATGTCAGCCAGGCAGTCTGAGATGTGGGTTGAGACCTGATCTTTACTGGAGGGGAAAGAGAGGATTAGTTGAGTGTCATCTGCATAAAAGTGGTAGGAAAATCCGTGTGAGGCTATTACATCCCCAAGAGAACCAGTATATAGAGAAAAGCGAAGTGGTCCAAGGACCAAGCCCTGAGGTACACCAGTGGACAATCTTCATGGGGCATACTGGGAGCCTTGCCATGCTACCTGATACTTCCGGTCATCAAGTTAGGATTCAAACCATTGCCAGGCTGTGCCTGATATCCCAAGGCTGGAGAGAGTAGCCAAGAGGATCTGATGATTAACCGTGTCGAAAGGAGGCAGAAACGTCAAAAAGAATCAAAGCAGAAGACAGGTTGGCTGATCTAGCGGCATGAAGTTCTTCAGAGACGGCTAGGAGTGCTGTTTCAGTAGAGTGTGCAGCCTTGAACCCAGACTGGTGAGGATCCTGAAGCCTGTTTTGAGAAAGAAAGATGTTATAAGCTTGTTATAAGCAGCCCATTCCAGGTCTTTTGAAAGGAAGGAGAGAAGAGATACAGGTCTGTAGTTGTTGATATCGGAGGAGTCCAGCGTGGGTTTCTTCAGAATCTGTGTGACCGCTGCAGACTTGTAAGCAGATGGGACATGGCCAGTTGTTAGAAAAGCCATTGATTATGTAGGCAACATGCGGGATAAGTTCTGAAGACATCCTCTGGAGCATACTTGACAGGACAGGGTCGAGCAGATGTGGTTGGTTTTTTGGACATCAGAAGCAATTCCACATCCTCAAGAGACATGAGAAGCCAAGAAACTGAGTAGCATTGGTTGTCTCTGGATGACAGGCGGCTTGATGATTGGTGGGAAGGATCTGCTAATGTCCTCAATCTTGGCATCAAAGAACACAGCAAAGTCTTCAGGTGATAGAGCTGAAAGAACAGGGAGTGATGGAGACTTAAGAAGAGGCGAGAATGTGGTAAACCATTTAAGGATTGGATGCAGATTCTTCAAACTTTATCCTGTAGAAGGAAGACTTTGCAGAAGTTAAATCAGTGGCAAATTTGGATAAGAGAGAGCGATAAGTGATAAGATCACAGTCATGAAGCATTTTCCACCATCTTCTTTCAGCTCTCAGCTCCCTTCTGTTACATCTCAGGACCTCAGACAGCCATGCAGCTGGCAGAGTGGCACACCTCAGTCTGGAAGACAGGGGGCAGAGTAGATTAATTGAGCTGTGGAAAGATGAGAAAGTCATTGGTCGCCGATTCAACAGAGGATGGACAGGAGTTAGTGGAGTTAGGGAGAGATAAGGAAGATGGAACAGCAGAGGAGAGAGGAAAGATTTCTGCAGGTAGTCATAGGCATACGTGGAAGATGAGACAAAGAGGCCTGGAGAGGAAATTTGAAAGACAGAAGATGATGGTCAGAGACATGTAAAGGACTGGACAATATATTGAACATAGGAAGAGACCTCGTCGATACTAAGTCAAGCGTGTTGCCTGCTTTGTGTGTCAGATGAGAGTCGCAGAGGGACAGGCTAAAGGACGATAGAAACATTGCAAGCTCGCAGGTCTTCAACTTGTTACCTGACAGATTGAAGTCCCTGAGGGGGATGAGTGGAGACTCCTCATCAGGAAACGAGCTCAGGAGGACATCCAGTTCTTCAGTAAAGTTGCCCAGAGGACCAGGTGGGCGATAAAGGACGATGATATGGAGCCTAGTGGGATAGGTAATAGTAACAGAATGTAGTAACAGAATGGAATTCAAAGGATGAGCTGGGAGAGACTGAGAGGCAAAAAATGCCAACTATGTGAGAGAAGCAAACCTGTACCCCCTCCTCTGCCTGTAGTGCGAGGGGTGTGAGAGAAGGACCTGAAAGAGGAGAAAGCAGCCGGAGTAGCAGAGTTCTCCGGTGTAACCCAGGTCTCTGTGAGGGCCAGGAAGTGGAAAGAGTGGAGAGACACCAGTCCAGAGATGAAGTTAGCTTTCTTGATGCAGGACTGGCAATTCCACAGACCACCATGAACTACTGTAGAAGGCTGAGAGAGGTTACAGTGGTTTCTCCCACTCCGACGGGGAATGTATCTTCTAGGCCTGCAGCATATGTGAACAGGTATAGAAGGGGTACCCATTTTCTGTAGTAATAAGTAAATCAAACAG
This sequence comes from Nannopetersius ansorgii, assembly GCA_037974605.1. Classification (NCBI taxonomy): domain Eukaryota; kingdom Metazoa; phylum Chordata; class Actinopteri; order Characiformes; family Alestidae; genus Nannopetersius; species Nannopetersius ansorgii. The sequence continues at coordinate 4,888 of JBBPDE010030846.1, forward strand.
AATAAAAATGAAAAGGGATACTTAGGCAACGGTGAGAAGCAGAGCCGGGGATGATGGCGGAGAAGCAGCAACGACGCCGGCACCACTGGACCCCCGGAAGGCTGTCAAGCTGCTGCGTTTCGACGGAAAAACGCTGCTGGAGCCATACCTGGTGCAGGTCAAGTTGGCAGCAGAACACAACGGCTTGCGACCACACAAGGCGGTGGTTCACCTTGCCATGGCTCTGGATGGTGAGGCGCTGCAAGTTCTGGTTGACTGCCCGCTGGAGGAGCGCCGGGATTTTAGTCAGCTGGTGGCAGCATTGCAGCAGAAGTTTGGCCGGCCAGAGAGAGAAGAGACGGCGAGAACCTGGCTCGGTGAGCGACGGCAAAAGACTGGCAAAACATGGGGCGCGCTTGCCGGGGACCTGCAGAACTGCGCGCGCCGAGCGTACCTGCAATTCCCGCCGTCAGCACAGGAAGAAATGGCACTGCATGCTTTCTGGCGCACACTCTCACCAGAACGCCTGCAGCAGCATGTGCGGCTCACCGCACCGTCCTCCCTGACGGCAGCACTAGAGGAGACGGAGCGCGCTGAGGCCATACTGGGGGACAGGCCCAAGCCCCCCTCACCACGAGTGGGACGGCTGGGAGACACAGAAGGTCTCAGAGTGAAATGCACCGTCAAAGGGGTCTGCTGCCGAGCGCTGGTGGATACCGGCTCCACCATCACGATTGTAAGGCTGGGGGTGTTGCCGCACACCCAGCAGCAGAGCCCGCCCAGCTGGGAAGAGAGTAATGTGCAGCTCTAGGGCCAAGATGAGAGGGAAGTGGCAGCTGACCATCACCATGAACAGAGTGTCAGTCAAGCACGAGGTTTGGCTAGCGGATGTGGTGGAGGAGTGCATCCTGGGGCTTGACACGTTGGAAAAGCTAGAAGCAACAGTGGACGTCGTGACGAGCCAGCTGCTCTGCTGCTGGGAACGCGACTCACCGAGCGGCCGGACCGTCCCCAGAGACACGCCAAGCCGTCCAAGAACTGTTGCGGAGAGACAGTGAGGGGCTCAACAAGGGTCCTACCCTTTACCATGGATAGATGATGCGCTAGATTATATTGCGGGCTCGCCGCGTAACGTGAGAGAGGTGTGTAGCGTTCTGGGGATAGCCTCATATTACCGGAGGTTTGTGAAGGATTTTGCCGCGGTGGCACGGCCCTTGTATCGGCTAACAGAGAAAGGGGGGGCTGACAAAGCCGTTCGTGGTGGACAATGACGCGAACGATGGGGGTGTAGGTGCGGTGTTATTACAAGTTACGGAGGCTGGGAAGCATGTTGTCGCGTACTATAGCCGAGCTTTGAGTCGGCCAGAGAGAAACTACAGCGTTACGTGGCGAGAGCTTCTCGCAATAGTCCAAAGCCTGCGGCATTTTCACCCATATCTGTGCGGACAGAGATTTCTGCTCAGGACAGATCATGCGTCGCTCACGTGGCTATTAAGTTTTAGAAACCCAGAGGGCCAACTCGCGCGGTGACTAGAGTCATTGCAGGAATACGATTTTGACGTGCAGCACTGACCCGGCCGACAGCACTGTAAGGCGGATGCGCTGTCACGCCGGCCGTGCGAGATAGAAGCGTGCCAAGGAAAAAGAACAGAAAAGTGAACTTAGTGTGGTGGCTACCACCCAGATTGCGATCAGGTTGGCTCCCGATAGAATGCAGCGCGAACAGGCGAGCGATCCGACCATATGCCAGGTTCGGGGCTGGATTGAGCAGGCGCGACGGCCTGGGTGGAAAGAGATAGGCGCGTCCGATTTAGAGATAATGGCTTATCAGTCCCAGTGGGAGACACTGGAGTTGAGGCAAGGGCTGTGTTACCGGCAGTGGCGACATCCGGACGGACAGAGTATGTTGAAAGTGAAAGTGACCATTTTTGTCATACGTGAACACACCACAGCACACAGTGTGAACAGCATGAAGTTCTTTCTCTGCATTTAACCCATTCACCAAGTGAAGCAGGGGGCAGCCAGGAACATGGCGCCCGGGGAGCAGTGTGTGGGAATGGTACCTTGCTCAGGGTACCTCAGCGGTGCCTAGCGGTCTTGGGGATCGAACCCAGACTTTCTGGTTGCAGGGCGGTTGCCTTACCCACTAGGCCACCCAACTGCCCAACATTGCCACCCAATGTTGTGGCAGCTGCTGGTGCCCTGTGGATTGCGTGAGGAGGTCCTGCGTTCAGTCCATGGCACAGTAGGGATTGGACACTTCGGGGCGCCGAAAACGTTATCGCAGCTTCGCAGCCATTTCTATTGGCCGGGCTGCAGGCAGGATGTGGAACTGTTGGCAGGATTTTGTTCACTGTTGTGATGCTTGTGCAGCCAAGAAGGGACCGGGGGGTCAGTCGCAAGCGCCAATGCAGCCGTACGTAGTGGGGGCACCCATGGAACAGGTTGGGGTAGATGTGCTCAGACCGTTTCTGCAGACTGAGATGGGGAACCATTATGTGCTGGTCGCGATGAGCTATTTTATAAAATGGCCTGAGGCGTACGCCATCGCGGACCAGAGTGCGGTAACCATCACGGATAAGTTAGTGGAGGAGTTTTTCTGCCAGTTTGGGGCGCCGGAGGAGTTGCACAGCGATCAGGGGCGGAACTTCGAAGCTCAGTTATTCGGGGACATATGTCGGCAGCTGGGTATTTACAAGACACGCACCATGCCGCTACACCCGCAGAGCGAAGGACTTGTGGAACGTTTCAATCACACGATGGCAACCCAGCTGCCGACCTTGGTGGCTGAGCACCAGCGAGACTGGGACCGACACTTGCCCCTGGTCCTGTGGTCCTATCGTACCGCCGGGCAGGAGAGCACGCAGAGTACCCCCGCGGCGCTGATGTTTGGCCGCGAGTTGAGCACGCCCGTGGACTTGGTGTTCGGGCCTACCCCTGAACCTGAACTTGTGGGGCCGCCTGGGCCGGACTATCTTAGCCGCCTGCGGGAGCGCCTCCGGGTGGTTCACGGACTGGCCAGCGACTGCCAGGGTAGGACAACAACGCGGCAGAAATGCGCCAATGATGTGCGCAGCCGGGGGCATGATTTCGCGCCCTGAGCACTCGTTTGGGTTTACTGCCTCTCCCGGAAAAAGGGGCGGAGTCCTAAGCTGGACAGCCACTGGTGAGGGCCGGGAGAGGTCCTGGGACGTTTGGGTGAGGTGGTGTACCGGGTGAGACTGGGAGGCCGCCCACAGGCCGGTACAAGAAACTCTGGAGGGTTGGACAATCGGGCGACCGAGTCGCCGAGTCAGGTAGGCCAGAGGGAACAGGAGGTGAGTGGTGAGGGCACGAGTCCGGCCCAAAGGAACACACCACGGGCGCCTCGTAGGCATAACCTGCCAGCTCGTCTCCAAGACTGTGTTTTAGGCTCGTGGAATGGCAGCGGACGGCGCACCTCTTCAGAGGGGGCTGTGTGACGAGCTGGTAGGCAGAGACTGGCTCCCATGAGCCTTTGAGTTCAGCAATACCAGCCAGTTGGACTACAATGTGTGTTTTGGGGTAAATTAGGGGGTAGCTTTGTGTAAATGTGACTGTGTGGGCTGTTTGGGGTGATTTTGTGTTGCTTTGTGGTGTCTGCTGTGTGTATTTGTTGTGTTGGAGCTGTGTTTCGGCTGCCACCCTCACTGTGAACGCTGGTTAAGGGAGTAAGGGTACAGGCGAAACACAGCTCAATATTCCTTGGCAGTGTGGGTGTGCGCCCCGTAGATGGCGCAGTGCACCCTTGTTTGCTGTTCAAAAGCTGTTCAAAGCTGGCAAATAAACCTAGAGAAATTGGAGATCCAGATTCCTGTTGTCTTCTTCTCACGCTCGCCATAATATTCAAAAACTCCAGTAAATTCAGAACAGTGCTGCAAGGATCCTGATGAGGGCTCGAATATACAGTTCCATCACTCCCATTCTCAAACACTTCATTGGCTTCCTGTTTCACTCCGTATTGAATACAAAGTCTCACTGCTCACTCATCAATATGTTTACGGAACTGCCCCAACTTACCTCAAGGACCTTCTCATTCCTCAGATATCCTCACGCACCCTTCTCAAAACCCCACGGACTAAGCTACACACAATGGGGGATCGGGCTTTCAGCACGGCTGCTCACCGCCTATGGAATGCCCTCCCAGACCATCTGAGGGCACCACAGACTGTGTATAGTTTTAAATGTGGCCTGAAAACTCAACTTTTTAAAACGGCCTATTCTTGATTTTATTTGTTGGCGATTTTTATTTACTGCTCATTTTCTCTGTAGCACTTGGAGATTTTAATGGAAAATGCATAAGAAATAAAATGTATTATTATTATTATTATGTTCAGTTTGTTCTCACACTAAGGATGTGTGTTCACCTACATCCTTAGAAACACAGCACTGAACTGAATTCTCCGGAAACATTTTTTTTTCAGCGCTAAATAGGGAAAACAGTGTTAGTGCCACCTGCTGTCACAGACTGGTACAGCCTTACCCTACCATCAACACAAAATCTAACATCATGAAGTCATACTAGCTGATCATTTATGAAGAAGAACCAGGAACGCATAGCAACCCCAGTGGAACTCTTTTGGCTGTCTTCCACAAGATATGTCAAGCAATGGCCTTCAGACATCGAATGTTGTTGAGTTTCCACATTTTGTCTGATCGCATGTTCATGTGACAAACAAGTTGGTCCTGGTTACAGGACTCCACTTGCTTCCATTGAGGAATTGGATCAGCTCTGCTAGACGTGTGAGCACTGGAGGGGTTTCTAGTGGGTAGGACACTTGCCTCTGGACCAAGAGGTTATAGGCTCTAGTCCTCCTCTCCTTACTTTCCTTCTACCAAGACCCAATCAAGTAAGAAGTTCATTGTGCTCTGTACACTGTACTTTGTACATATGATAACACTGAACTTTAGTTTAGTAATTTTTTATTTCAAACAAACATGTACATTCATCATAATTACATATCATTTCATTCTTGTGTTTGAAAAGGAATAGGCAGAAGGATACACTTATTTGGCCCTACCCCCCACAAATTTTACATCTTATTCATAAACAATAACAGAATAGTTTCTTTCATATAAATAACAGACAGAATATATAAATTTGCAGGTTCACAAATAATGAAACACATGAACCAAAACATCAATTACTGTCCTGGGTAAACCCGTTTCCCGTATTCTTATATTTGTTTACATTTTTTTATATATATATATATATATTTTTAAACTGGTTTATCTTGTTACTTTCTTTTATTTCTTCTGTTAGACTATTCCACTATTTAACTCAATTCAACTTAAACTCAAAAAGATTTAATAACATGCAGAATGAAAAATGTTAGACATTTCAAAACAGTGAACAGTGGGCATCTCCAGTCCTCTTAGACTGAAACCCACACAGAAAACCCCAGAAAAAGCTGACTGTCCCAGCAGGTAATCACACAACAGAGCAACCCAGAAAATAGTTCAATTTTTTGCTTCCAAATTGATGTATTTTTGTATCATTAATTTGAATGTT
>JBBPDE010030891.1:0-10394 GCA_037974605.1 Nannopetersius ansorgii
CGTTTTTTGCGTTTGTGTGTAGACGGAGACATTTTTGAAAAAAATCGTGTGGACGCGATTTTAAAAAAAAACGAAAACAGAAAATCTCCGTTTTCAGAAATACCCGTGTACGTGTGGACACGGCCTGAGTTTAAAATTACATTAAATTGTTTTGGCAACATATTTGGGGTTTAGACTACAAAAATAGGTATTTGTAAGCATGTTTTAACCACATCACAACACCACGTTTTTTTCACTATACGCTGGTGCCCTTGGAATGTACCCCCCCCCCCCCGAAAAGCGAGGGCTTACTGTATATATAAATTCTGGGCAATGATTAAAAATTGCAGAAACACATATGATTAAACGCAATTAAATATTTTAATCATTATTCGCATTGTTATACGCAAAATTAAATAATTCATTCGAAAGTAGTGTATGGCGCACTTTTATGTTTTGAAGGATAAATGTGCCATACACTGTGAACGGATAAGGAGCTTTTTAACAGCAGTGTCTCTTTAACACAGTTACTCTTAAACATTAAACATTAATGTAAGGGTGTCAAGACCGTAAAAAAGCTAATTAATTACAAGCTCTCTGTTTAATAAATCTAAATTAATCGCACACATTTTTTGCTGTAATGGTGCGCACGGCACTCGGCATCTCGCGTGATGCACTCATACAAATCGTTGAGTAGGTAAGTGAGTGGGGGGATGTGAAACTAATGATCCTTAAAAGTGGACCCTAACCCTAATAACCCTAACCCTAATATAATAGTTCCAGCACTCGTGAATACAAGGCATCTCAAGAAGTAACAATAGAATAACACCCTTCACCACTATTTCTCCAATACTGTGAGTGACAAACTCAGCAGCAGGGACCATTTTGCTGCAGAGTTAGTCAGTGGGTCACGGATAGACGGGCTCTGTTTGGGTCCAGTGCGGTGGTTTGGACTGTCGGGTTAGCTCCTAAATGCTTTGTGATAAAGTGAGATTTTAGACCTGATATACTCCGCGGTTGCCGGACCCACCCTCCCACACACACACACACACACACATACACACACTCTTAAAAAAAATACATTACACTATGCGTATTACCCCCTTCCATTCCAGTCCCCTCATCAGTATGTCCCGTGTCCCCCATGCTTAAGAATTCCAAGTTTTAATGCCGATGCTAAAAGGGCAGTTGGTGTTTTCAGCAGGTGGACTAGAGATACACATGCTGGTCAGGGAGAACAGAGATAAACATGGGTGTGGAGGGACTGGAGATGCCCGTGATCATCCGGTGGAACAGAAATTCAACAGTAGAGCAGTAGAACATAGTCACACGCGGGTGTCATTTGGACCAGAGCTGCAAGTGTATGGTGTGTGTCAGGTGGACTGGGAATTTTCATGTGGACATGAAAGCATGGCCCCCCACGCTTAAAAAAAAGCTTCCAATGCTTAAAGAGTCACCACAGCATGCGGTTAATCTTTTGTATGCATTATTTTTCCTGTAATTCATTGATTGTAATTAACACGTTAATTTGATATCCATAATAAATAGTAGATATATGCCTGATTATTATGTGACATGTTTCTCATGATCAGAAACACGCTTTGTCACCTTTGATTTTGGGCTTATTTCAAATCCGCTCTGTACATTTAATATTTCTCTTCATGTTGAAAGAGCCTTTATGAGATCATTCGATCCATTTCCTGGCATTTTAATATGTTTTGAGTCTAGTCAAGTTATCTTATCGGTAGGCCAGTTTTGTTTGTTTTAGGGTTTATTTGAAGGGTCTCACTCCAGAAAGCAATATGGACCATGTTTATAATGTTTTCTCATGATATGTGTCGTCTGTGGTGGACTTTACATGTAGCACAAATATCAGTGTTATATTATGATCAGGACCACCTTTATTATTTCTAATTCCGCATTTATTGCTCTCAAAAACCCATTTGATCCAGAAACTGAGGGATTCTTTTCATTTCTTTGGGGGGATGGCAGCCCTGAAGCACTCACACTCCAAGATGTTTTACTCCACCCTGATTTCCTGTGGAGTTATTTGCTAATTTGGGCTCCTGTGGGAGCTGATGCTGATCAGATTAACTGCCTTCTGAGCTAATTTTAATGTTGGGTGGATGGAGCGAGGACTAATGGCTTGGAATCGTGGGTGAATGTGTTTTAAAATGATCCATAAATTCTGTAGCTTGAATTTGCATACACTTTTGGTATTGTATAGACACACACACACACACACACACACACGCACACACACACAGATGCAGCCCCCATCTCCTGATCTATTCGTTTTCCAGCTGGAAATGAGTCATGACGGCAGGAGTGAATGAGCGGCAATAAAAAAGCTGTTAATATCTACTCTATTAATTCCGTCCCAACAGTGTTTGGTCATATTTACTTCACTTAGGCCGAGGAAGGCCCACACACAAAGAATAAATCAACATTTTTTAAATGGATGGATCCTCTGCTCTCGATGCACAGAGGTGGAGGATTATAAGCAGCATAAGTGCATACGAATGGCTGGAATTTACTAAGAGCAGCGTCTTCTGAACAATTACAAACTAACAGATATCAGTAAAGAGTTTTCAACGATAAGAATTATTAGTACCACTTTACAACTACCCTTATAAAGATACAATAAGACAAGAAAGATTTTTTTTTATCCCTTGTGTCAGGAGCATGCTCACTGCAGCGAGAGTTATAAAAATAAGACAATTTTTAAAAAGCCAATACACTCATGGCATTTATCAGACACCTCAAAGCAAAGTGCTGAATATCTTATCAGGGTCATCATGAAAAACAACATCTACTGAAGTCATGTGAACCAGTTGTGTATGTTTGTTTGGGTCTTATAATGCGTATTTGTTCCTGTGTGTTTCAGTAACTCTGCTCTTGCCCTTCGCAGGTCTAGGAGAGAACAGGAAGTCAATAGGCTGTACTATGAGTCTGAAAGATGGCTTTGGTGGAACTGGCTGGCTGTGGAGAGCCGGAAACTTCCTCTTTCTGTCCGTGTCTCTTGTGGTCGTCCAGATTTGGGCAGATTTGGCCTACGCCAAAGATACACACTACTCCTGGAAAACAGGTAAGCTGGATTAGCTTCCCTCTTCATTTTCTTGGATTAGAGCTTGAAATCACAACAGACACACACCAGATTCGTGCCTGGACACCGTTTCTGAATTATTAGTGCAGTGGTTCCCAGACTTTTTTCCATAAACCATAAAGCCCCCCTTTGCCTGTCTGAGACAAGCCAGACCCCCCAACCCCAACTCCTACCCGCGTATTAATTAAGAATTAAGTGATTAATTACACTTTTATTTGAAAAAAATAAACAATGGTTGTTGGTTTTTTGTGTTTATACTCATACACACACACACACACACATACGTTTACGTTTCTCAGACTTTGGAATTTTATGTGAAAAAATATAATTTTGGTGCAGACAAAATTGTGTGCCTCCTCTGCGATCTCTAGCGCCCCCCTAAGGCAGGCCCAGACCCCAGGTTGGGAACCACTGTAGTAGTGGGTTCACATTTCACAAATTCTGAACCGAATTTCTTTAATATCACACGGGTTTTTGGCTGTATTCATTCCTGCTCTCCTGATCTCATTGTTGGCAGGAGCTCGATAGTGAGAACAATGCCGTATGAAATAATATATATATACTACTTCTGGAACAATGTTCAGTTGAAGTGAATTTATTAAACAAATTGCTGGTGGCAATTTCATTTTTTCATTTTTTTGTTCAGTGATTTGATCATTGTTGTCTTCAGTGACACTGTTCAGATCTTCTCTCAGTCTACATTTGGTCTAATTACCTCAGTCTACAGTTACTGCTAGATTACGGTCGGATTCATCAGTTTGTCCGGTTATCGTTTTAGTCAGAATTTTTTTGAACTGCAGTGGGATTCGGAATTTTGTCAGACTTCAGTCTTATTTGGAATGATGTCAACCTAAAGTCACATTCAGGAATTTGTTGGGCTATTGTCAGTGTCTGAATGTTTTTACAGTACAGTCACATTCAGAGCTTCATGAGAGGCTACAGTCATGTTCATATACAACTACAGGTTCAGACAGAATACTGTCAAATGTGTTCATACAGAAATATTTTGGACTGCAGTCAGGGTCAAGAAGAACTTTATGGAGCTACATGTAGGGCAAAGAACCGTTATTGTTCAAGATCCTGATCTTTACTGTGTTCTTGGCATTAGTGTGCTGAATACCAATGTGCCTAATGTGCACAAAACTCAAGAAACCAACTGGCAAACTTGGTCTAACCCATGCAGGAGGGTCAAACTCCAGTCCTGGAGGGTTGGTGTCCAGCACAGTTTGATGGTTCTCCCCCTTTAAACACTTTCACTAAACCTGACAATTAACTGGTGAGATGAACCAGGTGTTTCTGAGCAGGGAAATCACCAAGGACCACACCCCTGCATTACAGTCAACACAAGTACAGAAATTATACTTGAACTTCATGTTTTTATTGAGCTACTAAAGGGTTCTGTTATTAATAAATATGGATGTAAAATTTGGGTTCTCTGCAGATTAAAGTAAGCCAGCGAGGAAACTGTTGACTTGTATTAGTTGTGTGTATTAGCTGTGCTTGGTATGGGTTTGTGTGTTGGTGGAGATGCTGGGCTTTGTGGATCAGAAGTAAAGCCCTGTGGGCTGTGGCTTTTCCTTTTTGTTTCAGAGGAGGAATCCCTGGCTTTCATGGTGACGGTACTTTGATCGTTCATGTCGGCTTTAATGATGTCAGTGCGTTTGCTTCCTGCAACAAGACGCGTTCATGTTTCTGCAATTCACATCCATCACCAAAAACGCAATTTCTGTAAACAGTCACTGGGGCCCTCTGGGGGCCTCTGAGGGCCCTTTATGGCTCCTGGCCTCTTCAGTTATTGTCGTAGATTGTCCAAAACAGCACACTTAGAGAAAATAAGGGGGAAATCTGCTTACCCTAGCATCTCCTAATGTACCATAACTGCTATCAGCAAATGCCGTCAGCAAATGTTCACACGATGTGGGGCAGCTGGAATCTTCAAATGGTGTAAAAATAGCACTGTATTGCCTTGTTGACTCTGTTTTTGTTGGACTGTTTTGCCTTTTGTCTTTGAACAGCATTACCATCTCTTTGTGGCAAGGGAACTGCTCTTATATATATATCTTATATTTATAAAATTATACTGCATTTATAAATAAGAGGGTCTGAAACAAGGGAAACAGATGTTTATATAGTTCTCTTAAGTATTTAAAAAGAACAAATATCAACTAAACAAATGTTTCTCTAAAGGTAAACCCGTATCCGTACTGAACAGTGTACATTGAACTCTCGCATGGCTAGAATGTAACATACCGACTGTATCACCCCTGTATAGACTGGACTGTAATTATTGTACGCACTTTTTCTTTGGTATGCCTGTCATTTTCTGTGGTATAAGCACGTAAATTCAGTAATAATTTAATTTACAGTAATACAAATACTGGGCTTCGGAATCATAAAACTTTATTTATCCTGGAGGATATCGTTTATGTGGTGACTGCCACAACACACAGACACAGAGACACAAGAAAATATTATATAAAACGTAAGACAGAAGACAATAATAAAAGAAATAAAATAGGTCTAATATAAGTCTAAATATAATCTAATAATAAAATAAAGTAAAATCTGAATGAAAATGAAAATCAGTGGAAAGAAAAACAACCATAAAATGAATATCATTATTAATATTGCACTAGCGCCTCATAGAGGACAGCGTACAATATTGCACATAATATCCGGTACCTGGTGAGAACATTGTATAGTATTGCACATACACTGTTGCACATCACAGCAAAAGTGATGGACATAGTCTTCCACACAATGATAGTTTTTAAACCTGTAATAAATACACATTATTGTGTTGGTGTGTGACTGAGGGAGGAGTTGTAGAGACTTATGGCGGCGAGAAGGAAGGATTTTCTTTAGCGTTCAGTGGAGCTCCTTAAGCTGGTCAGTCTGTGGCTAAAGATACTTCTCAGGTCGTTCACCACCCTGTGGAGTGGGTGGTCTGCATTGTCCATGATAGACTGAAGTCTGGACAATGTTCACCTTAAGAGGAACAAAACCAAAAACACAAGAACACTCGAGATGCTCCACTGGGGAAATTCTGGACTGCAGTGTCAGAGGGCAGCAGCCAATCAGCAGAAAGGAGAAATATATAACGTTCTTGGCTACTTTTTAACCTCCTGCCACTTAGTACAGCTGACTCTGACGTCCAGAGCCTGGGCCTTGTCTGCCACACCCCCTCCTGCTGGTTGTTTATGTTTGGGTGTGGCGCTGAGCAGTCTAGGCTCATTCCGTTCAGGTGTCTGATTGCTTTGCTAACCACCGTGCCCAAACATAAACAACCAGCACAAGGACGAAGGGGCGTGGAGGGTGATGTCACAGTCAGCTGTACACACAGGCAGTTATTTATTTCTCATTTCTGAAAATCTGCGATGGACTGCAACTGCGAGTGCTGATCCGCAGTAAAGGGGCAGGTTATATATGTATAAGATTTCTCTTTAGATTAGGTGCCTGTGTGGCTTTGTTGTTTTGACATCTGAATAAAATGCTGAGACAAGAATTACTTTTCCTTCTGAGACAAAACATGTTGTACATTTATCCCAACACATTAGTGATCACACCGCAACATCTTTGACAAAAGAACGGACTTGGCATCGCTCTGGAATAATGCAACTGTTAGTAAAGTGATGTATGCTCCGTGGGGGATTATCCGTCTCTGGGTCTCTGGTGACAGGCTTCTCCACAGAGAATACAATCACATATAATAATGTATATAGTAATCTGTACCCAGTCCTCAAAGCCGGGGTAAATAATTACTCACCGCCGAGGCTGGCTGCAGATTTATGGGCTTGGCTACAAGTAAGATAGCATCCTGCACATGTTGTTCTAGTTTGTGCACAGCAGTGAAATCTGATTTCGGCCTTGAATCTCTCAGGCTTGGTCAGGAGACGTGTGTGTTTTTCACCTCGGGAATGATTTATTTCCAGGGCTTTTTCTTTGTGCTGCTTTCTGAGGAGAACATCGTCAAAACGACTTTGAGCAGGACTCTCGGACAGGGACTAAACCTCTAGTTTATGTCATTACTATTCACTGGTTGTTGTTTATACGCTTTTCATCCATAATTGTCTTTTTTATGACTTTAAAGATGCTCACAGAGAGCCATGATACATTTTAAAAAGCATGATATCAGGATCAGGACTTTTCTATGTGGTCTCGAGGTGCATTCTGCCAAATGTTCTCTCCCACTGATTAGGACTTCGGCAGCAGTCTCTACACATTAGTATAATGTGCTCCCTGTATTTTCTCTGTTTTTCTGCCTTTTTCCTCATTTTCTTGTTTGTGTCATTGTTTATGTCCCTCTGTAACATTACCCTCACCATGTGACTTTGGTTAGAATCCTGCAACAGACATAAGAACGGGGGAAAACTACTGAAGAATGTTACAGAAAGCCACGGGAGAATATTACAGTTAAACTACTACAATTATTAAAAAGAGGAATATTCTTTTATATAAATTCTGCTATATAATGGGCGGGACTTAATTTGTGTGTGGGTTGAAAAGCCCCCTCTTCACGAGTGGTCACCAACCCTGGTCCTGGAGATTCAACCTTTCTGAAAGGTCTATAATCTGTTCTGTGAAAAGACCTGCTCTGTGTAATGAGCTTGTTCAGACGTCTCTGATTGGCTGGAATTTAAAGGGGGTGGGGCCAACATGTTAGATGCAGGTTGGAGGTAAACATTGCAGAAGAGTAGATCTCCAGCATTAATCATCAAAGAACTCATGGAACTATTTATGTCTCTGCATGTTGGCTTTCTCTCAAATGTTTTTAAAAGGCTCTTCACAGAACCCTTAGTGGAACGCTTTGAGAATGGTTCTTCGGTGGATCCTTGGTAAAGGCAACAGCAATCTTCAAAAGCATTCCAACTCAAAGAACGAACCACCAACAGGACTACACTCCTAGCTAGGGATGCACTGATTGCAGTTTTCTTAGCTGATTCTGATTACCGATTTTTTTGTAAGTGTGATCGGCCAACATAGATTGTTCCGATACTGGTCTTTTCCCCAGATAACAGAAAATTAGAGCTGCTGGGTTTCAACTTTTTAATGTAAAGTGGGAGTTAATTTCCCTGTTTACTGCTTACTTTTATAATAGTGACATATGATAGTGGCAACCCTGTTGCAAATACAAACAAAAATTTTCTTTAATATAAAGCTTTTTTTCATAACAAAATTTCTTTACAAATTTAAATAAATAAAATGTAATACATAAACAAATAAATAAACCCCCCAAAAAAGATCGGCTTGAAATCGGCATTACGTGTGAGAGAGGCCAAAAATCAGCCGTTTCTAATCACTGGCCGATCAATCGGTGCATCCCTACTCTTAGCAGAAAAGGGTTCCATAAAGTACCATGAATGTAACGGTAGTGGCACTACATCAATGGTAAAAGTTATTTGAAATAACCTTTTAAAAAAGCTTCTGAGAGAAATCCATCATGCATAGAATAATTTTTACATTCCAGTGGTGAATCGTCATTCTCTGGTGGTGATGGAGCTCCTCTGGGATGAATTGATCCGCCACCATCAGTGCCTGACCTCACTAATAACTGAATCCAGTCAAATCTTCAGCAACATTCCAACATCTAGCGTTCCTTGAAGAGTAGAAGCTGTTACTGCAGGAGAGGGCCGCAAATCCCCCTATTAATTCCCCGATTTCAGAAGAACAGGTGTCTACTAATATGTGTATGTTCATCCGTGCTGATCATCAGAGGTGGTTGATCACGCTCTGCAACAACCATTATCCACGCTTCTACAATAGATATCTTTCACGATCAGCATAATCGCTCAAGCAAACAAATGTTAAATGGTTGGGATTATGGTATGATTGGAGCCATTAGATATGCAAGGCTACAAATGAGACGTGCCTGGTCATGAATTATTAATATTTTTCATGTAGAACCTTTTGCTTGTGTGTGGGCAGAGGTATTCTGCAGCAGCAGTTCATTTATTATTGCAAGCTTGATAATCTCTGTGTAACTGCTAATTCTAAATGAGGTTCTTCATGCTGACTTGTCGGGACAGTGCAGATCCTCGCTTTAAACAAATTGAATGGAGATCTGGATTTACACTCACTGGCCACTTAACTGGACTTTGACTTTCTCGGCTCTTCAGTGGAATCTCCTACCTTACAGCTCCACTGTGCAGGTATACAGGCTGTAGGCTGCCCCCTTCCACTCCATCCATCACTGATCAGTTCATCCCCACATGACTGCAGTTGTCCAGAGATACATAACGCGGTTATGTTATTCTTTTCATTGCACTGTTTTTCATTTCTATCTCATACAGTACACATGTCAAATGCCTTTCTTTATCTCCAGTGTTCCCAGACAACAGTGACTTGTTCTCATGTGGTGCTGTGACCCTGGAACCTTCACATCTCCAAGGACATTGTAAATTAATGGAGGCTGAGAAGTACAACACTTTTCACTTTCAATTGCTTTGGAGGCATTTTTAAACAGTTTGCTTGTCTACAGGCGGCTGCCTGGTTTAAAACACGCTTCCTGTGGTTTCAGGTTTTCTTTTGCCGCAAGTCCGTTCACATTAAGGTCTTTTCACAGTGTGGTTTGTACTTTAGGCTCGACCTTCGTCTTTGTCTGAAACACACAAGAGTGCCTGTGGCCGTGGGCAGCCGCAGGATCATTTAGCTCTTTAAATAAAGCGCTCTCATTAGAGTCCACGAGGATCGGCCACTTTTTCTCCATTTTTCCCTTTGCAGGCTGCGAGAGGACGTGATTGGTGACCAGGTTGGACTCTGTACAGAACGATCCCTTATGAAACCCCTTTGGAATACAAGCATATTGGAAAACCCATCAGCCAGTCTCAGGTTTAGTTTTGGGTTTATTTGGGTTGCAAAGTACAAGTCGCTGTGCCCAAATCCCAGTCCACTTTTTCTTAAAGGTCAATAGTAAGAGACAATGTGCATAGAGAGGCAAGGCTGGAGGTTTAATGCTGAGGTTTAATGCTGAGGTTTCAAATTAAGAAGTGAATCAGCTCACATTTGTTCAAATACAGTTACTCGAAATGTTCTTGAAAATAAATAGCATACTCTTAAATCCTCCTATGACACTCAGTGGCCACTTTATCGGAAATGCTCATGCTTCCTCTCACTGAAAACACCTACAGTACCGTGCAAAAGTTTTGAGCCACCCATCACTTTCTAGACCTTGTATTTTTAGACCTTGTGTTTTAAAGTTCTTCAGGCTTCCTGAAGGACTTTCAAAGTCTTTAATTTCTAGTCCAGTCCCTGAACCTGACCAGTTTCAGAGGAATGTTTCTGTTGGTTAAGACACACAGTGACCTACGTA
>JBBPDE010030945.1:0-10392 GCA_037974605.1 Nannopetersius ansorgii
CACACACACACACACACACACACACACACACACACACACACACACACACACACACACACACACACACACAAAAAAAAGGCGGTAAATGACGCAACCCTCCACTGCTGAGAGGCGCAATTGAGAAGGAGCTCAGAGGGGGCCTCTCAAAGCAACAAGGCCTTTGCCTCTCTCTGCTTCCGTCCAATCCTTCTTTTCCCCTTCCTCTCCTGTGATGCAAGCTTTTGGCTTTGGGTAGTGTTTTAGCTGACGGCTACACAGCACCCCCCACCCCATAACCACGCGCTCCAATTCCTTAGTGCACGCAGACAAGAGTCTTCAGTTCAGGGCCCTGGGCAAAGAAATAGCAGGCACATTAACTAGTGCAAAATTCTGAGCTTTTTGTCCCCTCAACAAAAAAAAATCTCTTTCAAACAGACACATAAAAGATCTAAAGCGGGGCTGAATATGAGCATTTCTAAATCTTGTCATACAGCACACAACTGATTAAACAGACACAGCTGCCATCATCATCAGTACAAATGAAAACAGAGAAATCTGTATCCATGGCTCAACTCAGCTGACCTCGGTCACCTCATAAGTGACTCATTATCAGCCACACAGAACACCAAATCTGTCCAGTTTCCCTGGTTTAACAAAACTGTCTGAATTAATCTGCTAATTACTAAACACTGCACAGACTGGAAACTTGATTTTTCTTGTTGTTCCCAATCTTTTCCCTCTACTTCAATATTTCAATTTTAATACAGAGCAGTCTTCAAGCGTTTTTTGTTCTCTTTGCACAAATCTGAAGAAACTTTGCAGCAACTTTAGGGCTGACATGATTACTTAAACACATGATTACTAATTCAAATCTACACTGTAGGAAAAAAAAATGATTAAAGTGTGCATTCTTGATTGATCAGTGATTTTTTTGCAGTATGCATGACAAAATGAGAAAAAATGAGTCATTATAAAGCTGTTCCCCCTTATGCATGTGCTTGAAGATTATAAATGTCATGTACATAAAGGCAAACATAAAAGGTAAACGTTCGGTCATTTCACGTTTGTCCTAGTGACCAGTTGCATTTATGTGCTACTAAATAGATTAAAATACAAAAAATAATAAGCAGATCACACACTAAAATAAAATCAAATTAACAGTACAGCAGGCTGGAGCAGGGGAGGAAATTAAATGTCTGATGTTATGATTGTGCATACATAATAACCGGATTGTCAAAAATAACTCAATTACTCATATATTCAATAGTAACAGCCCTAAACAGCAAAATTAGGGACTGTTAGATGCATAAGCATACCAATAAAGATACGTCTATTCACAATTTCCTCACTTTGAACCAATAAAAACAGATTTTGTGTCTTGTGCCCACATGGGTCGTAATGTCATACTGACTAATGATCTTCTGATCTGGCATTTCATTTAGGAAACACCAACATAACATGCTTAAATGCCAAGCACATGGTGATGAGACAGTATTTGACTTTCCCATGTGAGTCAAAAGCATGCAACTTACTTCAAATAGGTAACAAAGAAACCGAAATATACACTAAATATTCACATAATCTCGGACTTATCGGCCTCTTTCCTCTACGGTTAAACTGTTTGGCTCTGTTGTTTATTGTCACGACACAGTTTTAATAAGTCCCCTCATGTGACAAGCAGCAGGCATCAAAACAAGGCAATCCCTGTGTGCAAGAGGAACATCACCCAGCTCCCTCCTTTTCACCCTGTTCCGCTATTCATCTCTCGCGATCTTCACTAATCTTTTCTTCTTACAATACTCCAGGCACAGTGAACATGATGTTCAATAACATGACTTCACCATGTTCATTATTATCTTATTTTCAAACCTCACGATGACGGGTAAATACATCCAAGATGTTTTCATTCCGTGTATAACTGTCTGTGTACTAGGGTACAAAACTCAGTGTACTTTTGGATAGAGCAAAAACAAGACATGCTTGAAAATGTCTCCTTTTTGTTTATTAGAGTATTTAATATTAAAGGTATAATAAAGTCCTGCGCCATCTATTTAAGCTGGTTTCTTAGCAGCATAGAAACAGTAAACAAAAGCGGTGCTTTATTGCTCTCCATGCTAATAAACTGACCACAATATTATGAAACAATTCATTGCAACACTGGAATGGGAGATGAAGGCTCTGTGTTTCTTATTTGATTTCTTTCATTTGAGCTTACATGTTTTCAAACAGTAATATAGACTGTGACACAGATACGAATGCAGCAATAAAGAGTGACCTGAAGCTTAGAAGGGAATTTCATTCATTTTTCAAACTTCTTGCATAATTAAAGGGTTCAGATTCAGGACAAATACTTCCAGAGTGGTCTGACGTGAACTGTGTCGTCAGACTAAGTTACAGAGTCAGAATTACTCACAGCAGTGGTGACAGGTACCAGATATCTTAAGTGTTTAAAAACATCCAAACAGCTGCAAGCGAAATCCTTATGAATGTGCTTCCTGTTTTCTCAGACCATGTTTTACGGTATGGTTGGCATGTAATGTTTTTATAAAGTGTATTGTTTTTATATATTCATGGTGGAGAGGCACACCAAAGCCACTTTAAAGTAAAGATTCTATCATAGAAAATGACCACTAACTCAATACCAATACCAACACAATGTATACAAACCTGTAGACATATACAGGTTCAGCACTAATTTAGGATACTATATAAAATAGGGAGTTGTAGGGAGTAGGGAGTTGCCCCTGCAATCACAAGGCAGTGAATATCAAGACACTGGTGCCACTGAGGCACCCTTGTACAAGGTACTGTCCTCACACACTGCTTCTCAGGCGCTGTGTTCCTGCCTGACCGCTACTTCACTTTGTGAAGGGGTATAAGACAGAGGAGAATCTCGTGCCGTTCACACTGTGTGCTGTGGTGTGTTCATGTATGACAAATGGTCAAACTGTCAATGAACGTTATAAAAAATTGAAGTTATAAAGTTTTTAATAATGCAGTTAATATCAAGCTAGTCTGAATGATCATTTTCATTTTAAAAAAAATATGCAGAAAATGTAAGAAGTGGTGGAACTTCCCTTTAATAACAGAACATAGCAGTGAATTTGTGGTTGTAGCACACTGTCATCTTTACTCTCTTTACTCTGTTATTAATCTAATAAAAGAGGACAGAACGGCTGGCTGCTTGTCTTGATGCCTTTTGTCTGAGGCCGTTTCACCTGCCGAACTGTGACATGAGGCTGTTTTGCCTAACGTCTGAAATTTGACACTGAGGTCTGATGATATCCTAAAACGTACATCATACCACAGAAGACTTGAAGTACAGCTGAAGACGACCTGAAGATGACCTGAAGATAGCTGCCTTCAGCACTGGCACACAACAGGTTAGGTAGGTTAGCCCAGCTAAAATATAAATGCTTTCAATGAAAGGCCTGAGTGTTCAGTCTGGTGCTAAGTCTTCTCTCCTTCACTGGCCAAACAGTCTCAGCCACTGGCTCTGCTCACACATGCCCGTCTAGCAAAAATGTAGCTATACACAATCTAAGCTGTAATTTGCTAACCAAAACAAATGCACTGCACCAAGAATTCAAACTATTTTAAGGGACAGAACACCACAAGCATTTTAAAACTCTTAACCTATACATTTCCTCAAATGGCATTCTCTTCCATGACAATTCGCCTGTCTAGACTCTCCACAGCACTCAGGACAACCAATATTGACCCAGAAAGTCTCACACTAGGACACAATGTGAGGATTAGCTGTGAACTGATTTAGGAAGAGTGAGGTGTTTGTAATGTCCAACAGCACAGCAAAAACAACAAAATCATTTTTATTACAAGAAAGCAAGTGGCCTGAGATGTGTGCAAGAGAGAAAGGCAGAGACAGACAGAATTTATCATCAGCAAAATGTGGTTCTGCAGGGACTGAGGGCATATCAGTGCAGCTGATGCCAGACCCACACCTTGACAGAAATAAAACATGCAATTAGGCAACAGGAACTAGAAAACCATGATGTACATGTTTCTGCAGAATTCCAAGTTTACTCAAACAATCCTAATTGGCAAGAAAGATTTACAGTGCTTTTACCAAATTTTATTTTTCCTGTTAGCGCTGCATTTGTTTTTGATCATCACTGCAAACAAGTGCCACACCAAAAATTCATAACATTCAGTTTCTAATATTTGCCTGTCTGTTAATGATGCCCTGAATAACACTAAGGCCTTGGTCCATTTCTAAAAAAAAACTTAAAGTTAAAAAACTTTAAGAAAAAACTAAATTAAGATCTCTGTATATGAAAAAAGGACAGTGATGACTCAAGTGCTCTTTGACATCACTAGCTGCTAAACTGAAAGAACAAGCCCACCCTATTTCCAAGCTTTCAGCCTATTACTGAGTACCTACAGAACAAAATCGTCAAAACTTTACTGCCTTGAGGATGATTAGCTCTGCTATTCTATAACACCTAACACACAATAGGATCATGTGCAGCTCCAAACATTCAACACACACATAGTTTCCTTCAAGTACAACACAGTAACTCAGTGAGTAATATAACACGATGCTCATAAGGAACTGTGCCTTGGGCAAAAAATTATGGAGTGAAAACAAGCCTATACATATTTTCTGCTTCCTCCTGGTATTCTATAACCCAGCGCTTTCCGCTTCTTTTCTACCTTTTGTCCTGAAAGCCTCTATATCCTGCATCCAACAGGCACTCTTGGGTCAATGAATCAGGTACAGCATTACCAGAAGATTTTCAATCAAACCAACTGCTAAGCAAGTATACCAAAGGACACAAAGCAAAAGACTAATGTATCAGAACTTAATTAACTGGATTTTTTCCCCTATACAGCACAATTGCTAAAATACATTAAATTCAAGTTCACAAGTGTTTGCTGTGAAACAAAATAGTAAAGAAACATGCAAAGTAAGAACTGACCATGTTGGTAGTGACTGAAACAAGACAGCCAAAGAGTTGAATATCTCTAAAAGCCACCTTGCAGAAAAGTAAGAATTAAAGTTGTCACAAATATGTGGACTGAGGTTGGAAATCATGTTCGAGAATAATCTAGTATATTTGGTGATAAAGTTTAAGCCTAAAACCAACAAACACAAAATAACATAATATTTTACTATTATCAGCATGTAAACAAATGCATAAAAATCCAAAATACATGTAGGTTTGCTTGTCGTTTGACAGAAAATAAGCCTGCTGTAAAAAGAACAATTTCTCCACAATGCAGGACTTGAATACAATTTTTCGAGTATGTTTACATCTCAACCCTGGAGTTATAAGTGTTACTCTACACTGTTTCTTTGTAGAAAAGAACCTTTGTTCTGTTTGAAACTGTTTGAAAATACAAATGTTGCCTGAAGGAAAAGCAACAGAATACAAGGAGTAAAACGTTCCATCAGTCTGAAACCCTCAAGACATATCTAGATCCAGATTTGCCCATTAAGCAGGGCCAAAACCTCACCCCTCAAAAAGTCGCCAGACACGTTATGGATCGTAATGCTGCGCAGTTTGACAGGCTTAGACATGAGTTGCTGTCCCGTTAGCGAACATTAGTTGTCTATTTAGCCAGTTAACTCTGCCGTTTGTATCTGTGTATTAGCCATCTATAACCTTAAATTCAGGAGCAAAACAGCGTTAACACTTCTGCTACATTTTTTCTCAGGTAACAAGATTGTCAAAGCATTAGCTTGAGCCAATCGCACTGAACGTTAGTCAACACTATATAGACCGAAGTATTGCCTGACCATTACACCAACAGGGACTTTAATGACACTGCATTCAAATACATAGCCTTTAATGTGGAGTTGGTTCCCCCTTTGCAGCTACTTAAGTTTACACTTTTCTTGGAAGACTTTTTATAAAAGGCACCAATGTTGGACGATAAGGCCTGGCAGTCTCCGTTCCAGCTCATCCAAAAGGTGTTGGATGGGGCTGAGGTCAGGGCTCTGAGTGGGCCAGTCAAGTTCTTCCACAGGGAACTCCTCCAACTACGCGTTTATGAAGAATGCTTTATGTACTGCAGCACAGTCATGCTGGAATAGAATAGGTTCTTCCCCAAACTGTTCACAAAGGTAGCATGGCATTGACCAAAATGTCTTGGCATGCGGACACATTAAGCTTGCCCTTCAGTAGAAGAAAGGGACCATCTGAATTCAAGTGTCCTAATACATCTGTTCATGTAATGTATATACAATGCACACTACTGAAACTTTGTGAGCAAGTATATTATTCATTAATATTACTATCCATGCAGAGCTTATATTAAAACTTAGAAGATCAAATTAAAGGTTAAATTGCATTTTGAAATAAACCTGGCTGGGAATAGGTGTTATGTTGTAAGCATGTCCAGTGTCCACAAAGTTGGAAGCATGGCGTTATCCAAAATGTCTTGGTATAGTGAAGCATTATCGATTTCTTGAAATAAGGAGGCCCCCTCAATTCAGTACTTTCAATACTTTTGTCCATTTAGTGTTAAAGCAATGAACAATTCCGAAAGTTTGAGACCAAGTCTGTTGATCGTTAGTTTATGCAAAACTTTTATTAAAACTCAAAAGAACAAAGTCTCGAATGGTAGAGGTTTCAAGTTGAGTAAATCTTGAAATAAAGCTGGTTGGGAACGGGTGTTATACGTCGTTAGCATGTTAAAGCATTAAAATAACCCTTCACTGTAAGTACGGGGACCATCTGAATTCAATATTTAAGTGTCCAAATACTTTTGTCCATGCAGTGGACAAACACTTCTGAAACTTTGAGAACAAGTCTGTTATTCATTAATGTTACTACCGATGCATGATTCACATTAAAACTCTCTCGTTTTGTATGGGTCTTAAATGTAGTACATTTGGGAATAAAACTTGTTGGTAATTGGTGCTAGGTGCTGTTAGCATGGTCAGCTAACGTTATATCTTGGCGTAAACAAAACAGAATCGCCCTGTTGGGGTCACATAAAGTCCTCACAGACAAAGTGGAGCAGTTGAACATAAAATGAGGAGCAGTTTGAGGACCTGTCAAGCAAATTCAAAGCAAAAGCAGTGCTCCAGCTGGGTGGAGAGCTCTCACCGGCCCGGGTGGTGTCGGTCAGGTCGTGGTTAGAGGCGCTCCGGGGGAACTCCTTCAGCTTCCTGCCGCTTAGGTTCAGACACCCGCTGGAGGAGGCTTCGTCCAGGGCTCGGTCCAGAGACCGGTTCCAAGACGCAGGTCCCGGTGCGGATAAGCCGTTAGCAACGCTCCCCGCCGCTCCGGGATTACCGACGGAGAAAGTGGGCACGGTGCTTTCCGCAGACAGCAACACCGAGGCCGCCATTACACAGCAGACTCCCACTGATCCTCCTCTCCAGCCCACCGGCTCCGTCGCGCACTGCGCATGTGCGCAAGATCCGTACACTACTTCACTCTGTGCCACCATGAAGAGCATTCGAGCGTTTTCTTTTTTTCTTCTTTTCGTCTTAACAGGTAAAAGTTGTACTAGTGACAGTACAAACAAAAAGTGTCAAAAGTGTATTTGTTTTTTGCTTTACCACGTATTTCGCTAGAGTCAAACTATGGACAAAAATATTGGGGCAAACTGCCTTTCCTTTAGTAACACTAGAAAGGAAACAAAACGTGTCAAAACTATTGCTATTTTGGAAATGTACTTTAGCACGTAAAAAGTAATATACTTTAGCACGCAAAGTAAACTTGATTGTCATCTCCGCTATACACACAATATGGACAAAGATAATGGGACACGTTTTTTTTTTGTTCCTGTTTGTTTTCCTTTTAGTAACAGTAAAAGCAAAAAAATGTCAAAACTCTTGCTTTTTGGTAGCCCACAGCAGCATGTAAAAAAACACTAACTGGAACGAGTCAAAGTAAACTTGACTGTCCTCTCAGCTGTATACGCTCTATGGTCAAAAGCATGGTTCGAATTACAGGGGGTACTGGCGGGTCAAGACCCGAATCAAGACCCAGACACCCCCAAAAGAGACAAAACAGCAGTTTTTTTTTTTGGGGGGGGGGGGTTCTTAACAGTGTAAGGAAGGCAGTACCCCCCAATTATGGAGGGGTAATTCACACTCTGGTCAAAAGTATTGGGACACACCTGTTTTTCGGGGTTGGGCTAAGCCCCTTACTTTCACTGTTGAGCGTATACCAAGACATTCTGGGCCATGAACACAGTCTGGAAAAGGCCATTTCCTATTCCAGCATGACTGTGCCTCAGAGCACAAAGCAAGGTCCATAAAGACATGGCTGGATGTGTTCGGTGTGGAAGAACTTGGCTTACCCAAAAAGAGCCCTGACTTCAACCCCATCCAACGCCTTTAGTATGAACTGGAACAAAGATTGTGAACCAGGCCTTCTAATCCAACATCATGAATGGGCATATGTTCATAGAAAAACTCCAAAAGCTTGTGGAAAGCTCCTTAATATTGATGTCTATGTATTTGAAGTCTATGCATTGTTCACTTTGACTTTGACTATTGGTGGAAAGGTTAGGCATCCTAATTTGTTTGTCCATATAGGGTGTGTATACATGTATACAGTGAGACGAGACATCATGGCTCCAGATTTTACAAAAAGACACAAAGAATTTAAACTAGATATGTGCAAACTAGATAAGTGAAATAATGCATTACATCTCTGTGAATGTAAACATGTAACGGAAAATTCTAAGTGATGTAATGATTATCATTATTTATTCATACATAAAATACATTTTACCCTTGAGCCATAATCCCTAAGATGACCCATTCTAAAACTGGTTCACCCCCCCTCTTTGTCTACTTGCTCAGTAATCATTTTGTAATCAGTTATTTCAAAGCAATTATTCTCTCTTTTCTTCAGCTCTGAAAGTCCCACCCATCTCATCCCTTCATCCATCTCTTCATCTGTCACCACCCAACTTCTGTTTATAAAGGCCCATAAGCCTTTATATGGGCATTCTCCAGATCTAGGCTGCTTTTTGTGCTGGCCTATCATGATTTAAATAGTCCATTCTGTAATGTTTCCTGTTGGTAAGTTTGCCTCATTTTGCTGGACAATAGCCAACGTTCCCAAAGTTGGCTAACAATAACAAATAAACAAATAAATTGATAACATCTGGAATGGGAAATATCTGACAATTGGAAGAGCATTGCTCACATTAAACCCTGCTTATGGTAATTTTCTATGAAAACTGGAAGTCACAGTACACATCACAAGAAGACATGGATCATTAGTTAAATAATTATACACTTTGATCAACTTTAAGTATAAATTACAAATTCTTCCCATTTCATGGGAATAGTTAGGGGTACCAATAATTGTGGCACTGGCGATCGATTTGTTTATAATTCTTTCTAAATGATGGATTAAAAAATAATATAAATAAACTGAGTTAAAAGTTCGATTTTTTGTCTGAGAATTTGCTAGTGTAATAAAAGATCCATTTATTGTTAAGCCTTTTCACTCATTCATATATATATATATATATACATATAGATAGATAGAAAGATAGATATCGATCTACACACACTCAAATGAAACCATAGCTTAATTCATACTTCTTTTCTTTTTGTATTATTATTGTTATTAGTAGTAGTAGTAGTATTTTAAAAAAATCTCAATATCCATAACAATTGACATAAATATTTTCTGAAATTCAGCTTTTAGAGCCATTAAATAACAAGCACTTCATATAAAGGCCCATCCTAAGAGAAACATTTTGCTTGTTGCTTCTGTTCTATAGCTTGTCCTATAACTCCTGACTACAACAAGAGCGGCACATTTCTCTGATGCTTTTAACCATTTAGCCGAGTCAAATTATGCACATCTGCATCAGTTAACGGTAATTCCAGCAGGTAATCTGGTGATTAGTCACAGGGCTGCTTAGGTGAGTTATGCTGACTGGCATCAACCCGATCAAGTTCTCCCTTCCATGCTTTACTCTGTTTATGCTCACTGGATAATAAATCAGCACTTAAGATGTAAAGGACAAGTGTAATCCATGTCTTTATAATCCAGTTACTGGCATCTTCTCTGATCCCGTTTTATGGTCTCAGTGAAGCTGTGAGGATGAGGCTGCTCCTACTGAAGTGCACATATGTGAAAATTATACATGGCATTTAATGGGAAAATACCACAATTCTGGCCCCACGGTGGCACAGTGGGTAGCGCTGTTGGGAGTTTGTATCTGGGTTCTGGTCTTGTGTGTGTGTGTGTGTGTGTGTGTGTGTGTGTGTGTGTGTGTGTGTGTGTTTGTATGTGGAGTTTGCATGTTCTACTTGTGGTGCCGTGGGTTTCTTCCACAGTCTAAAGACATGAATTGGGAATTCTAAATTGACTGTAGGTATGAGTGTGAATGGTGTGTGTCTGTGTGTGTGTGTGTGTGTGTGTGTGTGTGTGTGTGTGTGTGTGTGTGTGTGTGTGTGTGTGTGTG
>JBBPDE010030973.1:0-10391 GCA_037974605.1 Nannopetersius ansorgii
TGTGTGTGTGTGTGTGTGTGTGTGTGTGTGTGTGTGTGTGTGTGTGTGTGTGTGTGTGTGTGTGTGTGTTTAGGACAGCGGTCTGGATCAGGGTCAGATTCAGATTGTACATATGAAGAATGTCCTGAGTGAAACTGGAGCCATACTGATGACTGTAGAGGAGTCTAGTCCAGAGCAGAGACTAAGCTGGGCTGCAGAGAAGAGCAGCCAGTCTTCAACTCACACACAGGTTATAACACTCATATACACACACACACACACACACACACACATACTCACACCTTTTACAAATTATGTGACTGAAAATAAAATCAGTGGCATAATCTTTTACCTGAAAATTTGATCAGATTACTTTTGGAGTTTCTGTTGCCTGTGATGCTGCACTACGTTTGAACAGTTGAGGTGTAAAGTAAGTGATTATGTGTGAATTGCCCTTCTATGCTTCTAGATACATTATTCATAGTGGTGGTGAATGGAACCAGACGTCTGCCTCTAAAAGCTAACTCACAGAAAGTTATTACATGTAATGGCTAAAAAGCATGTAAACTGTATTCAGTGTGTTGGTGAGTATATCTAGTGACCCCTGGTTCCATTTACCAACACTGTTAGAAAATCCGGTCATGAGCCTTTTCACACCAAAATATTGTTAGATGGGCAGCATTCACCAATACAGAACTGCACAAAAATGTTTACACAATGGGAATTTAGTATAAAGCAATATCTCTTTATCTCTTGAATTCTGAAAAAAATAGGTATTATTAGAGCAGAAGTGTCGAACTCCAGTCCTGGAGGGCCTGGAGGTTTCGGTGATTTCCTTGCTCAGAAGCACCTGGTTCACCAGTTCATTGCCAGGTTTAGTGAATGTGTTTGAGGAGGAGAACCATCAAACTGTTTTAGACTGGAGGAGTCCAGGACCGGAGTTTTGACATCCCTGTATTAGAGGTTTGTTGGGTTATTTAAATGCTCAGCCCGGGACACAAAGACTGTATTATGCTCCTTATTTAGCAACTTTATTACATAAGGTCAGATTTAGTCCAATTATTCCAAATCAAAATGCACTGAAGCTCATAACTGTGTGTGGCTGTGTTTTATAACTGCTGCAATAAGCAGGAATGTGCTTAGTGATCAGTGCATGTGTGTGTTCAAAATGACCAAACAGCAGCCCTGGAACGAGGAAGAGGAGGAGGAGGAAGTGTTTGTTGATGTGAGAGAGGAGGAAGACAGTGATGCTGAAGACGATGATGAGTATGTGGACGCTAGAGCAGAAATTGAAGGTCATGGAATATCTTCTTACTCTTCGGGCTGTGAAACTCTGAGCAGTCGTACCGTGGAGGTAAAAGGACGCTTGTCGAGGAAAAAAGAGAGACAGTTCTTCCTCTCTTTCCACCTTGTTTCCTCTCGTCCGTTCATTTTTCACTTTCCTCCTGATCTTCTTCATGGAGTTCTTTTCTTCGCACTTTTCCCTCCTGCTGTTTTCATCATCTTGCATGTTACACATTAAAGCCAAATTGAACTGAACAGTAATATTTCACAGAATTTGACAGAGCCAGCTTCACCAAGATAAAAATCAGATTTAACAGGAATTCACTTTTAATCTCACAGCATCGTCGCAGCTAGCCGAGGCCAATGTACAGCAAATTATTGTAATCTTGTTACATAGATGGTAAAACTATGCCTTAACCATGTCTGGGCTTTGTGGAAAATGTTGTGCTGGCATGATTTAACCTTTTGTATGCAGGAATTATCACTTTCGATGCCCGAATTAATGTGTCACTGTGTTCTTTTACATCCGAACTCCAATACATTACAACACATTTTGCATCAACAAGTAAAATTCATTAAACAAACAGTATTTTTTTCTTTTCTTTGGTGTTTTTTGACTGCTTTACCTAACATGATAGCATGCTATAACAGGTGACAGCTAACATACGGACTTGCCAAATCATTTTTACGACTAACATTTAACAAGTCAGATATAAAGTAACACATTGACAAAATAACTCAGATGTAAAATAACATGTTGACATGCAAAGTCAGATATTAATTTTGATTTTTATTTCATCAGAAAGGTAAAGTCACTTCAGCACAGTATTTTCTCCAGTTAAGCCCTAACTTACCTAAACTGTCAGTTTCTCTGTATTCCATGGCATATTATGAAGGCTTGATTTTGAGGTCTGTGATGAATTTGATAGGATCATCACTTTTTTCCCACCAAGAGCTTCACACAAATAACCACATGAACCCATGGATCCCTCACAATAAAAACAGACACTGCATATATGCATGTGCATATATGGGGACTCTTTTTACTTTTTGCTTCATTTTATCGTTCTCTGCACTCCTCCTCGTCTTCCTCACTCTTCATCACCTCCTTCATGCCGTCCCAGATCTGCCATTTCAGCACGTGATAACTCTGTCACTCTTAATAGCCATGTGTTGATAAGGACTACTTTTTTTTCGATTTATATGTATGTTTTTATCACTGTTCTTTTATGTTATTCAGGAAGTTCTGATTCTGATTTTAAAGGGCCCATATTCTACATATTTCTATGATAAATTTCTTTTCCTGTGTTATATTTTGTCATCCTGAGAGCTACTGCCTAGTAATGGTAGGAAAGCTCTCTAAACAAGTACAAGAATTTTCCACAGGCAAGCA
This sequence comes from Nannopetersius ansorgii, assembly GCA_037974605.1. Classification (NCBI taxonomy): domain Eukaryota; kingdom Metazoa; phylum Chordata; class Actinopteri; order Characiformes; family Alestidae; genus Nannopetersius; species Nannopetersius ansorgii. The sequence goes on from JBBPDE010030973.1 coordinate 2,657, forward strand.
AGATAGTGGCCAAAGCCCTGTTGTGAGGAATAGTTCTGAGATGGGAAAAACCTTCTGTTCTGATTGGCTGCCTGGTGTTATACCATTTCAGTATAAGAGTTATACTGAACAACTCTTATGTTAAAAAATAGACTAAAAATAAAAATTTGAGATATGGGCCCTTTAAAGGACTGATTATTTCCCTGAGCTGGTTTTGTGGTTCTCCTTTGTGAGGTTGTTTTGCTTGCCTGCATGCTTTCTCCTCTCCGCCTCTAGGTGATGCTGTAGTTACATGTTTCTGCCAAAGGGCAGCTTCTCTTTTCCTCTGTCAGCTGCCGCAAAGACTTGAGACTTGGAGTAAAAGCTACAAGCCACATATGGAAATAAAGCCCATGAACATTCACAGGCACTTTCACTCTCAGCAGCGACAGTATCAGTAAAAACTGGGAAAACACTCATGATGGAATTTTACACAATTTAGAATAATAATGAAGGTGTCATGACTATAAAATACCATGGATATTATTAACATGGAGGCCCAAGAGGTGTTAAACAAAACCCCCTTTGCTTACTTTTTCTCTCTCATGGATTTGTTCTGTATGTGTTCTGTGTATGGCCAACACTTGTTGGGGGATTTATAAATATATATTTTTTACATGTATATATTCTCCTTTAAGATCAGATATTAGTATCAACTTTCTTTTTGTCTTTGTTAAAAAAAAATTAAGCACAAAACTGTGTTCATATTTTTGACAGTAACTGTTCAGGCCAGTGGAAGTTTATACTGACTAATATGTCTTATTGTCTAGGACACAGAGAATGGAGAGAAGGCTGAGTCTGCAGAGAAGAACAGGACAGTAACAGATCCACAGGTAACGACTGTTTACGACTGTCTTTAAATGAGTACACTCCTAGTAGTGTGGTATTTCAGACACAACACATTCAAAATACTTATGTATTTGGGCAATATGTGAGTTTTAGCTTCTCAGTTTGTCAAAAGTAATTTTTGCCAACATTCTGTAAAGTCTAAACATTAGAAAGAAGGTTTAAGTGATAACCTAGACGATCTCAGCTCTTCTTCCAGTGTGAATTTGCAGTGGATGTAGTTTTTTAATTGTGGAGTCTTTTTAATCCACTAAGAATCTGCTCTGTTTGTAGTTTTTACAATTTAAGAGCTTTGAGCTATTGAGTGTCCTGATGCTGATGTGAACTTCTAGACCTTTCATTCTAGGTTATCTTTGGGAATTTGAGGAATGCTTTATCTCAAATTAGCCAGTCAGATCACTGGAATCCCTAATCAAGCTCCAGTAGTGCTACATTCATTAATATTTTCACCTGTTTACTTTAACTTCCACTTTTTGTTTTCCTAGGCTGTAGAACCTGCCCCAGGAACAAGCACACAGGAGGCTGAGCCTAGTCCGGTGGCAACCGTGCGAACGCAGTCTCCTCCCAAAGAGCTGGTAACCAATACCCCATTCGTTAGAGAACTCTCCAAGTCTCCCTCCAGAGGCCAGCAGAAGTGCGTGGTCTCCTAGCTCTAGAGCTCTCTTGACGGAACCTCTTGTTCTTAAAGCGACTCTTCTAGAACCAGAACTCTGCTTCTAGAGCTCAAGCCTAGACTTTTCCAGAGCTACAGTATTCCAGTCAGTGCATTTACATGGTTGTTATGCTCCAAACTGGTATGAAGTGAAGATTTGGGGTTTGGAGCCAATCCCTTTCTCAGGGAATACTATAACTAAGATAATTATTGAGTAAACATTGAAATCTATAAGCTTATAACACCACGTTTCGCTGTTTTTCTTTTACCGTGTTTCAAATTGGACATCTATTCATTCAGTGTGCCTTCTTGTGACATAGATTTGAAATATTCCATAGACTCTTATTGGCCATGTTATCTTTGATTCTTGCCAATTTGCCAATTTGTAAGACAGATCACTGAATATTTGAAGCACTTTACAAAACTGTTCAAACCAAACCAATAAGCCACTCACATCCACATTTGGGGTGTAGAGAGTGGCTCAAAGGAGCGACTTTCCATTTACTGGAGTATTTTTGCATTATAAAAGGACAATATTTGAAGCAATAAAGCTAAGGCTGTGATTTATAGTGTCCCAATCTAATGCTCTCGGCACATGCTAATGTGTTAGCTCCAAGACAACAAACTAGCCACAAGCTAACATGCTAGCCAGGATCCAGTGAGATGATATGCTGCTGCAATAATGTATGATATATTGTTGTGTTCTCTGTTCTCTGGGTGGGTAGGGTGGATCGCCCCCTTCCCATTTGTAGAGGACAAAAAAGAAAAAAGCCACAAAAAAAAATCCACAATAATTATTAAGTACTATTTTCTCAAAATTCAAGTTATATTATAAATCCATCAGATCACTACAACTGTAGTGTACTGTATACGAATATTATTCACCATAAGTACCTTATTTCCATGCTGGAATCACATCTTTTTTCCCAAATTTGAAATAAATTGTATCATTACTTGTTTCTCTAAGCGGGGAAAATCTGCAAGTGTAATTTTTCACTGATGTAATTGCATGCTACCTTTTGTTTACTAAATACAAAACTAGGCTGCCATACTTGACATTCTGAGTGCTTTTTTATAGCATGTTTCTTTTGTAAAGCAGTGTTATTTTGACTGTGACTTACTATGATCATTTCTTTAGCTACAACAGATTGTGTTACATTAAGTGTCTTGATTGGAGAGATGTATTTTTACTTAACTCTTGTCAAGCGCTCACTTCGCTCAGGTCTTCAGTGTTTCAGTGTCTAAGTGCATGCTGGAGCGAACTCAGACTGTTGTCGATTTTACCAGAACATTGTTGTTAACGAAACTACTACTGTGTCACTGGTGGAAAATTACAAAGTCAAGGTTTTGCCCGCCTCCAAATGCATTAGCAATAAGGACGATTACATTCATGATGACCCTTTGATATATGATTTTTCCTGCCATGTAAATGCACTGGTTTATTTAGTACTGTGCATGCCCTCTATTTCTCCTACTTTTTACCACCTTCCGTCTTTTGTCAACTTTGCAATCGTGCTTCATTTTTGTCTGCTTTTGAAAAGGAAAACAAAGAGAAATTAAAGGAAAGAAAAAAATAAACCCACAGAAGTGATCTACTCCGTCGTCTCTCTCTCTCTTTTCCTATGTGTCAGGAGCAGGCCGGGCTGAAGACACACCCCAGCGACACACACACTCTCACACACAGGGTTTCACACACTCGTGCAGAAGACAGCAAAATAGCCTTCCGCATAGAATCTCAGCAAATAAAGACCCCACCTGAGGTCATGACCTCTGATTTACAGGTGGGCATTGCAGCTGAGGATGTGTTAATGGAAGGAGTGACCACTGCAAAGGTCACTGACAGTCAGATCACTATAAAGCCAGATACTACTGACAGTCTGACCAATATAAAGCCAGATACTACTGACAGTCTGACCGCAATAAAGTCAGATACTACTGACAGTCTGACCACAATAAAGCCAGATACTACTGACAGTCTGACCACTATAAAGTCAGAAACTACTGACAGTCTGACCACTATAAAGCCATATACTACCGACAGTCTGACCACAATAAAGCCAGATACTACTGACAGTCTGACAACTATAAAGCCATATACTACTGACAGTCTGACCGCAATAAAGCCAGATACTACTGACAGTCTGACAACTATAAAGCCAGATACTACTGACAGTCTGACCACTATAAAGTCAGATACTACTGACAGTCTGACCACAATCAAGCCAGATACTACTGACAGTCTGACCACTATAAAGCCAGATACTACTGACAGTCTGACCGCAATAAAGCCAGATACTACTGACAGTCTGACAACTATAAAGCCATATACTACTGACAGTCTGACCACAATAAAGCCAGAAACTACTGACAGTCTGACCGCAATAAAGTCAGATATTACTGACAGTCTGACCACTATAAAGTCAGAAACTACTGACAGTCTGACCACTATAAAGTCAGAAATTACTGACAGTCTGACCACTATAAAGTCAGATACTACTGACAGTCTGACCACTATAAAGTCAGATACTACTGACAGTCTGACCGCAATAAAGTCAGATGCTACTGACAGTCTGACCGCAATGAAGTCAGATACTACTGACAGTCTGACCACTATAAAGTCAGAAACTACTGACAGTCTGACCACTATAAAGTCAGATACTACTGACAGTCTGACCACTATAAAGTCAGAAACTACTGACAGTCTGACCACTATAAAGTCAGAAACTACTGACAGTCTGACCGCAATAAAGGCAGAAACTACTGACAGTCTGACCACCATAAAGTCAGAAACTACTGACAGTCTGACCGCAGTAAAGCCAGAAACTTCTGACAGTCTGACCACTATAAAGTCAGATACTACTGACAGTATGACCACAATAAAGTCAGATACTACTGACAGTTTGACCACTATAAAACCAGAAACAACTGAAAGTCTGACCACTAGAGAGCAAGATACTACTGAATGTCTGGCCATTTTAAGGCTAGATGCTGCTGATAGTCTGACCACTAGAAGACCAGATGTTACTAAAACTCCTCCAATAGAAATACAGTCCTCACATGCGGCGTCATTAGAGCACATGCAGTCTCTAAGCACACACACCGTGGATACACTCTCTCAGGCTGCGTCCACACTCCGTCATGAGAGGACGCAGGCCGAAGCCCTGGTAAGCTCATAAACACGGGTGATAAAGTTACCCTAACCTTTCACTTTTCCAGATCTTATTTTTGACCCCCTTCCAAGTAGGGTCTGACCGATATGAACTTTTTATCACTAAAATTGATTGCATTATGCCTTAGAAATTATTTTACTATAGTATTATTATAGATTAAATTGCATTTTAACACCATTCATGCTGGAGGGGTACTGGATGTAAAGAAAACGTATTTAATTTGAATTTGGCCCTATTTTATAACATCAACATTCCATATAAATGCTCAGAAGACACATGAAGTTTGACTGGTGGGTTTGGAGAGTAGGTCAAATGACTATGCTTGTGTTGTAGATGAGGGGCTTTGTTCCAATCAGCAAGTCTGTAAATTGCTCTACAATAAATGATTCATAGCAAACGAATTATTAAGAACTTTTGAAAAATGTTAATCTTAAATAAATAGCAGCAGTTTGTTGGTTAATTTGCTAATTATTGTTCTGTAATCTCTCTTTACATGGTTTTGTAAGCATTATCTTTTACTGAAGGTTTATGTGCATCTTACATACTGTGGTTAACCATGATGCTGATTTATATTTCCAGTTAACTTTGCCAGTTTATCTCGTACCTCTGTAAAAAACAACAACTCTGGGATCTAAACCTCTTTATTGTCTTATCATATAAAATAGTAAATAATAGGCCTTGAATAATATCAGTGTTTTTTTCAGAAAAAAATGCTGTTGATTGATGAATCCACAGACTCTTTTAGAAATATATCGGTCAGACCCTATTATCAACTCACTCTCTAACACCTAGCACCCCTGTACTTGGTCAAAGTGTGTTTTGCATTTTTAATCCTTGGCAAGTAGGTTTATTGATGTACAGTATTAATTGTTACCTTAAAATTGAGTTAGAAATGATAAATTGGCCTCACTGTTAAATGAATGGGGAAAAAACCTTATTTACGTTTCCCATAGAGAATATGTACATATTTACACATATCTTCGCTAGGGGGTGTCAAAACATTTGCACACATGTTGCATACAAACAAAAGAAAACACTACAGTGTGAGTTAATATATGTGTGTGTGTGTTTCCTGTGCTTTCCTGGAGGAAGGGCAGTGTTTACGGTTATCATACTTAGTTTATTTAATCAATCCTGCATTCAGTTAAATCAGGAGCTACTAAAGGAACTGAGCAAATGCTGGAAAGCTTCAGAAGATCTAACTGTGTTCTTCTAACCAGCATATTCATGACTTTTCAAATATTTATTACTCCCCACTACTCTGTTTCTGTTTATTTATGACACCTGTTAGCATTTAAAGGTTGAATTACATATAAATGTACAATGTTTCCTCCGAAATCAAGCATATTAATAGGAACACTTGCCCTCCCTTTTCTACAGTCACAGGAACACTGTGGTGAGGATTTGATTGCATGCAGCTAAGACAGCATGAGTGAAGTCAGGTACTGATGTTGGATAGTTAGGTTAGGATCACATACTTCTCTTCATCTCAAAGGAGCTCCATTACAGCTCCATCAGAGAGTGCAGTTCCACTGCCTCACAGCCTGAGGCTTTATAACCCTTACCCACAGATGCTTTTATACATTCACATCTACTGCATTTAACAGACGCTTTTGTCCAAAGCGACTTCCATTCCCTAGCTACAGAGACTTGCTCAGGTAGGATTTGAACCCATGATCTCTTGGTCCAGAGGCAAGTATCCTACCTACCAGGCCACGACCACCTATACAAGGTGTGTATGCACAACAATTGGTGCCCCTTAAAGTAGAAGTCATAATGGGATACTTTTGGACATTTCTGGATAAGCACATCACTGGATAAGTATATTTTCCCAAAAGCTGTGTAAGTATTTACAGTGCTAAGTACCATGACTAAGTTGCAATGGAATACCAAACAGGGAAACAGATTCTAGCTATTAAGCTAATAAAAGACAATAAAGAACACAATACTATACCTCATCTCTGGATCATTGTTTAGAATAACGAAGGACTTTGCATGAACAAACTCCATTTAGTGTCACTCATTAAAGCAGAATATAGTGTGCATATTACACACACACACACACACACACACACACACACACACACACATATATATATATGTATATATATATATATATATATATAGAGAGAGAGAGAGGGAGAGAGAGGGAGATAGAGAGATACCTACACAGAACAATAGTAGCAAAGAACCCACGGACAAAATGGTTTAAAAAGACAAGACATTGTTTAAAAAAAATACTAAAAATAAATCTGATTACTAAACAATGTGATAAACCAATGTATGAAGTGCACAATTAAAGAGATCACAATCAGCAAATGTTTTGCTTTAAAAAATGAGAAAGTTAATAATGAAAAGACAAGAGCGGTAAGAATCTATTGTAAAAAATAATAATAGAGGGGGACCCCACACATTTTTGTTGTTTTTTGTCTGATCAAATACACCTCAACTCATTAAGGGAGTAACAAGCTCCTCGCTGTATGTGAGTGCAGAGCAGGGAGACACCGGGTCTGGGACTGGGAATCCCTCATTGCTTTATTTTAAGGCAGAGATTCAGCTTTATATGTAAAAGACTGGTATGTACAATACAAGACTCTTGATCAACTTGCAATTCCACAGTGATCCAGAAATGAGAAGTCCAAATATTAACTCAGTATCTAGAATCTGTTATTTCAGTTTTATTCAGTTAGAAAGTCTGTTTGCTGTTTTTCTGCCTACAGTGGTTACACATTAGATACCTAGAACCTGTATCCCAGATCCCAGTAAATTAGTGTAATTCAGTTAAACTGGCCTGGAATTTGCTGTAATGTGAGCAGTATAGTTATTTGGCACTACGGAGGGGATAGCAGCATATTAGAAGTGTACATGTTCTCTCTCCCTCACTCACATAAGCACAAAATAGCCCAGGGTGTGTGTGTATTCCTTCTTACACGAGCGTCTGGGGCAGCGGCCCTTTCAGGAAGTGTTTGAGCCGCAGGTGGGTGGGGCCAGGCAGGAGAGAGAGAGAGAGAGAGAGAGAGAGAGAGAGAGAGAGAGAGAAAAGAGAGAG
>JBBPDE010030984.1:0-10391 GCA_037974605.1 Nannopetersius ansorgii
CACACATATACACACTCAGATGGGATGACTCATCTTCTCTGAGCTGCAGCAGGGCTTTCCCTCTTACTGCCTGTGTGTGTGTGTTTGTGTGTGTGTGTGTGTGTGTGTGTGTGTGTGTGTGTGAGTGTGTGTGTTAAGGCATTTCTCTTCACTCCGCATGTTAAGTAATGTCCCCATTTTCCCCTCCTATTCCTTTACATTCACTCTCTTTCTCTACTTTTTTATGGTTATCAGATCTATAATTACACTTGTGAACCGTCCCTATCGATTAAGCACAGCATTGTTCAGCCACACAGCAGCAACTCTGCTCTCACTATTCTTGTATTAAAGCAGAGAGTGGGAGAGCATAAAGAGAGAGGGAGCACGGAGAAGAAGGGAGAGAGAATGAGAAAGAGGGCTGAGAGTGAAAGAGATAGAGACAATATCAAAGGGGAAAGGGAGGGAAGAAAAAAGAGAGAGAGAAAGAGGGAGGAAGGAGACAGTATAGACAAGGAGGCGGTTTAACAGTGTTGCTGAAAGTGAAAAGGACATTTTCTACATAGTTGTGTAATCTGTTAAGGACAGGATGCCTGGATCTGAGGTGCTTTTTATGTAATCTAATGCTTTTAGCTAATTCAGCTGGACGTATCATTTTCATCAGAGGTTCTTTTTTACTGGATGCTTCATGGTTTTTTATTTACACCAATGTCCAACATTTTTCTTGCATTTAATTAAACCTTTGACATTTTTGAGGATTTATGTATCAAAATTTTTAATTTTCCAACCATAGTCTAAAAGAATTAAACATTTTTTTTACTGTCTTTAAGACTGATATATAATTGACATCTGTTCTGATTGGCTGTCTTGTATTGTACCTCATTTACTGAAATGCACCTTCACATGTGCAGGTTTAGTTAAACTGTAGGCTGTAGGCTGAATCGGTGGATACATGTACATGTGTTGGTTTTCATGTAATCATGGAAGGGTCTGTTCTTGCAGCGTTATTTCCATATGCCTATATGGGCTGCATAAAACTGTACGGCCAATAGTGCACAGTAGGGCTAATGATGTTGAGTGTTGCGATGGTGATATCACATGCGATAAGTAAGTAAAAACGTTATAGTGTTAATTTTTTTTCTGATTTGGATTTGCTGGTAATATAGACTCCAGACGCTGACTGGTCTATGCAGAAAAAAAATTGTAATTCAATATTTCCATTCCAACGTTTTTTTTAAAGAATTTACTTAAACAGAGCATTTAATGCCTCCCATAAAATATTTGAACCATTGAAAATATTCTGAAAATATATTTTTTAATAATTTTAAATCTTAAATAAATGTAAACATAATTTAAATTATAGTAAGTTTGTAGCCAGAAAAAAATAGCAAAAAAAACTATCTATAACAGCAGCATAGAAGAAGATTTTTTTGCCCTCTTCTCTGTGGCACTGGGTGAAGAGTTTTGGAAAAACACAATTTTGGCAGTTCAGTCAGTCTTTCGCGATGTGTATATTGCACATGTTTATATCGCGATGACGGTAAATTTGCGATATATTGTGCAGCTCTAGTGCACAGTATTGTGAAACATTGAAACTTATGTGGACCTTTTAAAGTCGAATGCGTGAAAGCCATTTCCCTGAAGCAGATACACTGAAGCAGCTGGCTTCTTCCTATGCCTTGTTTGGATATTTACAGTATGTATACGTACACGAATAGGACATACATATGCATCCTGATGCTGTTTTTAAACAAGTTTGTGTGCTGCAGTCTGTTGGTCAGTTCTCTTGTACGGCTGTAGCCGCTTCCCTTGTCAGCTACCATATTTTGTGATATCAGTCTAAACATAATGTCCTATTGACTCTTCATGCACTAGTTATAGACATAAAGCACAGAAAGCCTGTAGTTATGTACAATTTGTATAAATATTACTTCAAATATTAAAATATTTTTTCATATGTTAAAATATGAAAAAATACGAGTTCGCCTTTTTTCTCTGGTTTTCTCTGGAGCTTTACAGAACTATACTATAGTTACACTGTATATAGTTACACTGTAATATGTCAATCGTATTTTCAATACTCTACTTGATTTTCTTCATCAGCTTTTTCAGTAGATTCCACAAATTTGTGGTTTTACTTCAGAAACTTGAATTGTAATTTTAGCATTGTTATTTTATGAAGTGAAATGTTCAGGATGTGCGATGTCTGTGAAATATTAATATCTGATGTTTATGGAGGGTTTGAGAGGAGAACATGGACAAACTGTTGTTATCTATTTTAGACCTTAGCTGTTCTTATACCTGATAAACTCTTTGTTTTGAGATGAATGTATTGAAATTGTGGAATCATCATTCAGGAGAAATAGACATAAGTAAACATCAGTTTTTGATACGCTTGTTCTTTTGTCAGTGTGTCTCCATGATTCATCAAGTAGTTATATCACAATAACTATTAGCAGGTGATTTATTGTGCAGACCCATTTCCATATATATTGACACATATAACAAATGTGCTATTTTCAAGAGTGCACAGTATTTGTTTCTGAGCGAAGACTTGACTGATATTTTACCTAATTTAGAAGCTTATAGATATTAAATATATTTTTATAATCCGGGCAAATGTATTGGCATCGGGAGATCCAAACGTAAAATATCTGTAACATACACAGATATGGACCCAAATGCAAAATCCAACAATGTAGAAAAGAATCCAAAAAACTGAAAATCCGACAAAGGTATTCAAAGTTAAGACCACAAGGCAAAAGGGGTAATCGAAGGTCTAGAAATGGATCAAAGAAGCACGGGGAAAAAACTCCAAAACACGCTCAGTAACTAGTTAGAGCAAGTATACTTCGGTAGATAGTCCTATAGTACCAGGAAGCCTAGTACTCAGGTGATCTAGATCTCTGCCCTCTGGGCCTGTAATCTGAAGAGCGCTATCTGGGAGCATCTGACCAGGACATCAACTCTAATTCCATACCAGGCCTCACAAATCCCATATCAGTACATCCCTACTGTTGCATTAGCAATAATTGTGTTGGTTTTGAATATTTTAGTTATATGGATATTACTTACATGTGTGAATCAAGTAAAGTCCATACATCACTTTAGTATTTCTTTATTAATTAAAGTGACCATTCTGTCATACGTGAACACACCACAGCACTGCATTTAACCCACTCACCAAGTGAAGCAGCCATGAGCACAGCACACAGGGAGCAGTGAGGGAGGGTGATACCTTGCTCATGGGTACCTCAGTGGTGCCACTATCAGTCTTGGAATTTTAACTTTTTGATGGTGGGGCAACATCCTTACCACTGGGCCACCAGCTACCCCCTATGTTGCTTAGGTCTTGTTCAGACAGACAGTTTGTCTTTTAGCATGTCTGACTTGAGCAGACAGATTAAGCAGGACCGTTGTCTGAACAGCAATAAACCACATAAAATCCAAAGCTAATTCAAGATAGACCTGGACAAGTGGCTCAGATTGACCAGTCAGATTGATTTTGTGCTTCTTCCATGTAAAGTTGATTTCATGTATTTTTTAGGAGGCTGTGGTTTCCCGACAAAAAAGTTGCATCGCATGTTAGATTTTAATGTGTTGCGCTGAAGCATTTCATGGACATTTAGGTACACATTAATTGCTACTATTAAATTTACAATGGTTTATAGTAAAAATCTCAGAATATTATTGGGATGTAATTATTTAGTTAACATTGTCTGCTGATCAAAATGCAAAAAATTTGTAAAAAGTAGTATGATCATATTGCTAGTTTGTGTAATTTATGCAACGGCTTCGCTAAGAACTATGGAACTCTGATTACTGGGGACCTAAGACAAATATAACAGGTCTTTTTGCCTTTTTTGTGTAATTAATTACTGAAGCTACAAAAAATAATCCATGAAAATCAGACATTTTTGGCACTCAAGCTAAAATAAAGTTTTGGGGGGTTTTTGACCTATGAACAAGCTGGCGCATTTTGCAGTAAAATTGAGTCGCCTTTGGTAGGCTCCTGCTTCCTGTGTCCTCAGTGACATCTCGCTCTCCTATGATTGTCTTCCAATGCGTGTTGTTTGATGCAACAAATTCCACTGTGACTAATAAAGGAGACCCAGTGGCAGACGGCTCAGTTGGCCTTGTATGCTCTCTCTCATGCATTCCAGCCTTCGGTAGTCATTTCCCCATTCCCTTCTGTAGTTTTGTGGGGGTTTTGCTGGTGGACTATGCTCAGAGATTTGCATTTTTTAACTTTTGCGCCGCTATCAGGTGTATTGTGGCAAGTCTCACTATGATTGAGAAGCATATTCTCTGTTTTAGTAGTGAATCGTAACATCACAGAAAGAGGGAGAGCAGCAGGCAGCAGGGTGTTCTTTTGTCTCATACAAATTTTTTTAATACTCTTAGGTTTGCATTGAATTGCTCCTCGAAATACAAAACTGGGTGCCTTATAGTTTCCAGTTAGGGATGATTCCGTATTTTATGGGACAGTTGGCAAGCACAGCTCATTTTGTCCACAGGGAGTGTGGTTTGCATGGAGGGAAAGCTCCTGTTTACTGAATGCTCTGATGATGTTTTTGGATGGACTAACTCTGTGCTTCAGTGAAAAGGTTAATCAGACCTATATATGTTGCGACAACTTCATTTTTTGTTGTAAGATAACGCTCCCAGACTTAAGTGTGTGTCCTTCTTCTCTGCTGTTATGGACCTTTAACATTTGGTATTTATTTGTTATACCAGGCTTTTATTTGTGTCATTTTGTCATTGTGTCATTTATGAATACTGTAAAAATAAAGTTGTATGTTGTGAGGTGTACGGTTGTTGTATTGGATGTTGTATTTTCTTTAGCACAGGTGATGTTCTAGATGAGGTAAATTATCACAAGTGGTGTCTCATGTAGTGCAGAGAAGGAGTACTGTCTTCAAAGACCTAATTCTCCTCTGAGAACTTAGAATAACAGTTTCATGTTCATGTAATAAACTAACATAACTAATACAAACTTCCCAAAAACAGAAAAAAATGTTATCTGATAGGTCCCTGATGGTTTACTAAATTCTCTGGTGGGATCTTAGTCTTCTAGCAGTTCTTATTTTTATGTCTAGACTTACTAGTATGAGGGACACGTTTTCTTGTGCACTCGACCTCCGAACCACAACATCCTTGCCCGTGTGTAGATCTCTACTCAGAACGCATCTGTTCAGATTAGCCTACCCCACATGGCTTCATACCACTATGATCTATATGTATTTATAGATCATAGTGGTATGAAAGGCACTGACAAATAAAATGTATTATTATTATTACAAAGCACAGATGTAAGTGAACCTGGAAAGGACCATCTGCCAAAGCATCTGTAAATGCAAATAAATAAGTATTCAAACATTTTTTTGTTTGTGTTTTAAAGATTTTATAGTACATATATCCTATGCTTAAATATTCCTCTATACTTCACCATTAAAATTACACTTAACGTCTATGGACATTATTCCCATTAATATGAACTTAAAGTATGTATTCATATGGATAAACAAATAGGTGTTAAAAGTGAACGTGATCAGACCATGAATAAATAACATCAGTACTTTTGTTGCAAAGTGGATTATTCTTTGAGATGTCTGGTGTAAGACATTCTTTTTTCCCCCCGTTTGTTTTCTCTTGGCAAACCATTTTCAATTCCCTGAGGTTATGAAGGTCAGCTCTCCTCCATGCATTTTCAGTGGGATTCAGACTAAGGATGCACCAAATATTTGTCCGAAAATGGCAAAAAAGGCATTTTATGGTTTTGGCCGGATGTTTTTTTTCTACGTGACCGAAACAGTGATGACGCAATCAACAACTGCAACCTGCATGTGCCAGATTGGATTAGAGTCAACATGTATTCATTTATGCAATTGCAATGCTTGACTTGAGTGCACAAAGTCCCAGCCATAAAAACAATATTACAAAAAAATGGTAGAATAATTTCTTTCCTTTTTTTGGTTTAGTTTTTTCTGCCAAGTGTTTCCTCATTTTGGGTTTTCGGTTACGGCCAAAATAATTTCGGTGCATCCCTAATGATATAATGACTATGCAAGCACCCTCAAGAAACCTAGTAGTTGAGGCTGAATGTTTGTTTAAATGTCCATCCACTTCCCATATTTAATTTCCTGGCCAATGAAATTAAATTCTCTTCTGATATGTTTAGGTATATTACTCTACTCATGTTCCCCTAAAAAACGTGCAATGCCTCTGAACCGATTACAGAGAAGTAACCCTATATCATGATGCTCCCACCTCCATACTGTTACATCCCATCACCGGCCGCTAGAGACCGCTATTTGTGTTTGTGTGTGTGGTCATTAGGTACTGAGCAGCCCAGGTGCTGGGAATTGTAGGTAAGCAGGCACTGGGAGGCGAGGTATCTAAAGACATGTCCACCGGTGACTATTGAGTGTTAGTTAATTGTCTGCGTTGTATGATTGGCTGAACTACGCCAGTACCAGTGAAAGGCTCAAAGACTTTGCTGTGTCAACTTTCAGGGTTTGCCAAGGTCCTCCAGGGAATCCTAGGACTAGCATATGAAGGAAGAGTGTCACAGAGTGAAAGAGAAAGTGTCACTTTGACTTCTTCGTTTGTGTTTGTTTCGAGAGCTTGAACTTTCATTTCTAAATAAAGAAAGCCTTTCTGAAAAAGCATGCTGGCTACTGCTGTGTCCTTTCCCTCAGCCACCGTGACACATACTTCATTCTGGGTTTGGTGTTCTTAAATTATATACCCAACCCTTTCCTTTCCAGACATGAGGATCTGAATTATTGTTAGACAGTAATTATTGCAAAACAATAATAAATGCAGCAGCAAACTTGTTGTGACAGCTGTGCTCTGTTTCTGGTATTTTGCTAGCAATATTTCAGCTTTAGGGGAGTTTTGTGACTGTGAATGTTTGCAAAATGTTATAGTTTTGGAAAATTAGTTTTAAGAATATGAGAATGTGATACGGTTTTGTGTCACAGTGTAATACAGCAAAATAATCTATGATGATATACATACTCACAGCTGTACTGTTTTGTGTTTGTTCTCTTCAGTATGTGGAGAGGGCTGAATGTGAACTGCGCAGACAGCTCAGGATACACACCTCTACACCATGCTGCGCTCAATGGACACAGGTAAATATACACACCACAGTTACACTATATGGACAAAAGTATTGGGACACTTGACCATTACACCAAAGAGACTTCAATGACATTGCATTTAAATACATAGATTTTAATATGGAGTTGATGCCCCTTTGCTTCCACTCTTCTTGGAAGGCTTTCCACAAGATTTGGGAGTTTCTGTGGGAATTTGTACCCATTCATTCTGTAGAGCATTTATGATTTCAGGCTCTGATCCTGGATGAGAAGGCCTGGCTCGCAATCTCCGTTCCTGTCCATCCCAAAGGTGTAAATAGGGTTGATGGACCTTGCTTTGTCCACTGGAGTAGCCATGCTGGAAAAGAAAAGGTTCTTCCACAAACTGTGTCCACAAAGTTGGAAACATGGTGTTGTCCAAAATGTCTTGGTATACTGAAGCATTGATTGTTTATCACTGGAAGTAAAGGGCCAACTGAATTTGATAATTAAGAAATGTGTCGGTATGTAGTTGGTATACAAATTTACATAGATTTGACTGAGC
Organism: Nannopetersius ansorgii; assembly: GCA_037974605.1. Classification (NCBI taxonomy): domain Eukaryota; kingdom Metazoa; phylum Chordata; class Actinopteri; order Characiformes; family Alestidae; genus Nannopetersius; species Nannopetersius ansorgii. The sequence goes on from JBBPDE010030984.1 coordinate 7,627, forward strand.
CACTAGATCAGGGGTAAGATGTGTAACTAAACTAACAAAATAAATGTTAGCCATAGTAGTAGTAGTAGTAGTAGTAGTAGTAGTAGTACTTTATTTGTCCCAAATGGGGCAATTGTAGCTGACTTTGTTAACTGTAGCTGATGTTCCAGAAGGATTACATTTGAATCTTCTGACTTGTAGTGGAGTTTAAGTGATCCGTGAATTAAATGTCTTGCTTTGCATATGAACACATATTGTTGTCTTAACCTAGATGAAGCTGTTCATTCTACGGTATACACTAGTCAGCCATAAAATTTAAACCACCTGCCAAATGTCGTATGAGTCTCCCTCATGCCACCACAACAATCCTGACCCATTGATGTGGTCTGTGGTATCTGATACCAAGACGTTAGCTGCAGATCCTGTAAGTTGCTAGTCGGGTTTTTTGTGGATTGGACTAGTTTGTCCGGCACATCCCACAGATGCTCAATCACATTGAAATCTGGGGAAATCTGAGACCATTTTATTTACATTTACATTTATGGCATTTAGCAGACGCTTTTATCCAAAGCGACTTCCATTCCATAACTACAGGGGGCAGTCTCTCCCTGGAGCAACTTGGGGTTAAGGGTCTTGCTCAGGGACCCAGTGGTGGAGGTAGGATTTGAACCTGTGACCTCTTGGTCCGGAGGCAAGTATCCTACCCACTGAGCTACCTCCATTTTATCAATTTAAACATGTTTTTACTTTTGAACAATTTTTGCGGTTTGGCATGGCATCCTACTGAAAAAGACCATAGCCGCTAAGGAATACCATTGCCACTGTGGATGTACTTAGTCTGCAGCAATGTGTAGGTAGGTGGAACATATTTAAGTACCATAAACATGAATGCCAGGACCCAAGATTTCTCAGTAGAACATTCCCCAGAGGATCACGCTTCCTCTGTAGCCTGACTTCCCCATAGTGCATGCTGGTGCCACCTCTGACTCATCTGTATATGCAAGCTGCAATGCACTGCGTTTTCTGGCACCTTTCTATCACAGGCAGCATCAAGTGTAAATGCAATTTGTGCTGCAAAAGGTCTTCTGTGGGATGAGACCAGATGGGCTAGCCTCCGCCTCCACACACATTTATGAGCTTTGTGCAACCATGACCCTATCGCTGGTTCCCTGGTTGTCTTTACTAACTACTGTGTACTGGATACATCCCTCAAGACCTGTCAGTGCTCTGAGCCAGTTTTCCAGCCATCACAACTTGGCCCTTGTCAAAGTCATTCAAATCCTTCCAACATGTCAACAACTCTTCAGTTGTTGCCTGATATATCCCCATATATGACCTTTGACAGACACCCATTTAACGAGATAATCAATATTATTTATTTCGCCTATCAGTAGTTTTAATGTGGTTGATCACTGGGTATTCCTTGCTAACTGCTAGTTGGGTGATGAGCCACATGCCTGAGTGCCACTAATGACCTGTAAGTAGTTTGTAATTCCAGTTATATCATGTTTATAATTTTATGAATATTGATATAATTTAAAATATTGTAGCATACTTTGATTTAAAATATTCTGTGAGAATATCTTTTCTTTCAGAAGTATTTTCTTTCAACTGAAAAATAGGTGCGTGAATCGACCCTTGCTATAACTAAAGTAGTGCTTTCAATGATTTGTACAAAAACTCAAACATATACTTAAACTGGTGGAATAAATAAATAAAATAAATAAATGGGGCTAATAATAGAAAGAAAGTACAGATTTAGTCTCTAGCACAGGTGTGTTTGGTCTGAGCTGCTGACCCATATACACCCTGCAGACAGGGTAGAGGTCAGGAGCATTCTTAAGCCCATCAACCACATACACTTTTTTAGCCTTATCTGAGACATCTAATATGGTGAATGCTGTTTCAGGCATAAGAGCACTGTAATGGATTTGGTATGTAGAGCAGAGATCCATCCAGTACATGGATTAAGATTATTACTGTGTAGGTGTGCTAAGAAAGAAAGGTTTGGAAGATTTTAACGGTGGAAAAGGAACAAAATATATATAGATGCAACAAAATATATCCTATAATATTGTTGACGAATAAGAACAAGACTAAATGTGGTTTACAAAATTAAAACTAAGCTAAAATGTCTCTTCATTTTCGTTGACTAAAACGAGACGAGACGTTATTTCCTGTACGATAGGGACTGGAGACAAAAGTATTGGGATGCTCGACCTTAGAGTTGAACTGCGTTATTTCCCAATACGTCCATTGAGAGGCACTGTGAAATAAATTTATATAGAGTGAAAGTGCCAGGGAGAGAGAAATGACACACACACACACACACACACACACACACAGTCTCTCTCTCTCATACACAGTGTTTTGATAAGCAGCCTTTCCCACATCCATGCAAAAAAGCTGATTCTAAATTGTTCTGATTGTTCTGTGTAGACTATATTTGTTCAGGTAAGTTCAGGCCAACACACTGAAGTTGAAGAGTTTTACCAGTTTTACAAATGTGGGTTTTATGACAATAGACACTCTTACGAACCGTCTTTGCGGGCCGTGTCCGGGTCTGGCTCGTGTGAATAATGGTATCAGTATGAAATATAGGCGGATCTCTTTTTATGGATATTGGTTAAAGCACGGACAGGAGGCAGTGATATGTAGATATTCACAAGTGTATTTACAATATTTACAGGGTCAATATATACAATAGGGACACAACAATATAGAAATAACACTTACTGGACAGGAACTGGTGATAACCCCAAAGAAATAAACACAATAAAACAAAC
>JBBPDE010030994.1:0-10391 GCA_037974605.1 Nannopetersius ansorgii
ATAATTATTTCCTTTAATGTGGACACAAGCGGAAGCGTCTGTCGTTGCTAAGCAACCATCAGCCGCGCTCTCCATTTTCTCCAATGAAAATCCCTTGCTGCAACTCTGCTACACGATTTATTAACGCAGAAAAGAAAAAAAAACGCCGTAGTGTTTGGGTGCAGCCCATTCTACAGCGGAGCTTTATTTTTCTTTCGGATCTTCGAATCACATGCGTGCCGAACCGTGGAGAGGGATCGGTTCGGATCACGGATCAACAGGATCAACAGTTATCCGTTGCACCACTAATTATAACTGGTCAATTCGTCATGAGAACACCACCCCCCCCCAAACACACACACACTTTTTTGTATACTAATTGTAAAGTGTCCAAATTGGCCCTTTAGCTATCTTGCTTCCCTGCAATTGATACTTACTGAATATAGACAGTTTGGAAGAGATCAAATAAACAAACATTACTCACTGAAGCCCTTTAAAGCTGTTTGCGAGCATCATATAAACATTCCCAGTGGCTCTCTAAAGGCCTCACCATGCTGGCCAGAAGTTTGAACTTTTGTATTGTTCTCTAAAACTCACTCTGCAAAGTGTTTTAATATACTTCTTTCTTAGCTTAGCCAACAAAATAAAAATGCTTCTAATTTTATTTATTGCAGCACGAACACAGGATTGTAAGAGCTAACAACTGTGGAAAAGAATTGCAGTATAAATACTTATTGCTCTTTAGAAGTATACAGCAGATTTAAAAACAAACATTTTCAGCAGCAAAAGTGGAGAATAATTTTATTATACATTATTTTTGTTTGTTATAGTATTTGAATAGGGCTGTTAGTGCTGGTCATGATCTGACACAGTACATAAGTCTGAGGTGAACTTGGATCAGACTGGTCCTTTTTAAAAGTATCTTTTTGATGTAGAATGGGCCTGGTTAGTTTTGCATCTTATTGAAATATGGTGTAAAGCTGGTTACTGTGATCAGCCACTTATTTGAATCAACAAGGGACTGAATAATTTTTATACAAATACTGCCTAAATTATTCACTTCTAGCAATCAGGTAGTCTGCTTTCAGTGTTCATTTTGGGACCTTTTACTACACAATTGTTTACCCATTACAGTATACAAAGACCAGTTAGATTGCAATATGGGTAATCTACTTGAAAAGTGAAGAAAATGAAAAACAAATTTCTGCTTAAAGTGATCAAATTCTGCTGGATAGATCACTATAACATCTGTAAATACATTTGATTTTTACTGCCTTAAAACTACTTTTGAAATACTTCTCAAATCTATTCTGTGAAAAGCTCAGGAAGAGTGAACATTCAGTGGGAAAATTTATCACAGCTTTTGTTTGAGTCTCCAGGTCCCATCGGCAGCCTGTGCAGATGTTTCAGAACCCCTCAGGTCCCAGCAGGCTCGTCAGACAAGGCTGATTCAAGCCACCGCTGGGATCGATTTCCTCCCAGAGGAAATGTAAACTCTTTTATGAGCAAAAGAAGTCTTTCCACTTACCAAGCCCAAATCTTCACTTTCTTAATGAATGCTTAAAGCGAGTGTGTGATACTCTGGATTAGATCATCATTAGAACAGGCACAAATCTGAAGTCCTGGACCATGGAAACTTCTGTTGGTGTTTGTGAACCAGCTAATATAAAACAGTAAACGCTGAAGTGGAGTTTCGGATGTTTTAGCATCCTCTCCTAAATGCCAGCTACTGGAATGTGCTCAGATGTTTGCTTTGAGCTTCCTGAAACATTAGGCTGGGTTTTCTCAGCCCCACTCCTCAATATCCTCTGGCAGGATGTGTTTTCAACACTGTTTCCTCCTTGAGGTTCCTTGATATCTAATAATATTCTAATATTATTTTTTGCATGACAGCTCCTGTATTTAACATGTAAGCCAAGAGAAAATGTGACTTTGAACATCTATTATGACATGGGAAACCTTTCTTACCTCTCTGGCTGTTTATTTTGCTCCTGTGAAGGTTTTTTTTTATCCCCCCCCCCATGTTGTACAGCTCTAAACTACATTTCCCCAGTTCAGTCCTCCTAAGAGGAAAGTGTATTAGTGAGTGTTACTGGACTTGGGGATATCCTGGTGATGGCTTCCAGCTGGCGCAGGATAACGGGGTTGAGGTGATTTGTCTGCTGTATGCTCTTTCTCTAAAAGCCCTCCCACAGAACAAGGAATTCATTTGTAACGCTGAGGCGAGGGCACTAAGAAGGCAGATTGGAAAGTGGCAGAAACTGTTTAGTACACTTGCTGCACACCAACAGGAACTTTTAATGACTTCAAATAAATAGACTTCAATATGGAGTTGGTCCCTCTTGGCAGCTATAACCGCTTCCACTCTTCTTGAAAGACTTTCCACAAGACTTTGGAGTTTGTGTGGGATTTAAGAGGTTCTTTGTTTAGGGTATTCTATGCATAGCATAGTTTTCACAATGTTAGGTCTATAGCCCTCCCTTTTGTGGCCTTGTTTTCACCAAGTTGTAATTCATTTTTACTGTTTTCCATCATCTGTTTATCATTTGGATGGTCTATATTTACTACTCTGCCTTTAAGTCTAATGTATGTAAATGAGCTGTTCTGATTGGCTGCAAAATTTACAAAAGACAGTGTGGACTGAGCTGTTCTGATTGGCTGCAAAATTTACAAAAGACAGTGTGGACTGAGACACTCCTTATAACTACAGTGTTGATGGGTGGAATTAGGCTGCTTTAGTGTGAATAATCAGATGGATGCAAATCTGCCTGGTTATGAAAACAGTGGGTTATAAATTTGATGTATCTGGATCAGGGCCTGAGATTCAGATTCGGTATTGGCAGATACTCAGTATTTCAGTACTCAGATTGATATTGAGAGTCAAAACGTCAGGACATCTCTAGTATTTACTGTGTTGAGTGAGTTGCTCTGTGTATGGTGGAGAGACTGCATGTGGGTGGTCACCTAACACTGGCCTGCTGATAGACTGCCACTCCTGCTTGGGTGAATACACATGCTTCACTAAGTGAACAAACAGTGTGTCTCTTAATTGATCAGTGACACCACAAGCTTCAGTCAGGTGCCAGAAGCTGATAATAGTGTAGTGTGAGACACATGTATTGTTTTCCAGTCAAACTTGCGTAACAGTAAGATAAATTAATTTTCTGTCACTTTGAAGGATAATTTTGCAAAAGTCCTTTACACACTGCATGGAATGTAATTAATTACATTTGTTATTGCCAGTATCTTATGTCCAATAATCTTACCATGTGCAATATCATGTGCAGTTTTCTTAACGAGTGCTCTATCATTTCATTATGTGCAGTGTCTTATTATTGTTAATATTATTTATTTTTATTATGTGCAATAGTCCTACCGTGTGAAATATCACTGCTCATGTCAATGTATACTACACAGCTCTACTACGTGCAGGAACAGACCCCTAACCAAAATTTGTGTTGATAGTAATTCGCTATTAATCGATGGTACTCATCTATGGTATTTATATCCAGCATTGTGTACATGGCATAATGTGTTCTGTATAGAGGATTAATTTAGACTTTGTTCTTGTCTATATTTTGTATTGTTTCTCTGAGTGTCTGTGCAGTCATAAGTAATGTTCTCAGGGATCAATAGTTTTCTGATTCTGTTTCTGACCTGTCTGGTGTCATGAATATTAATTAGCATCATCTGCACTAGTTATCTAAACCAATATGCAGGCCTTAATTCTTGTGGAGTGTATTGTGTGGATTTTTGGTTTCTGTGGGTAATGAGTAACTTTGATACACAGGACTTTAAGATCTTTGTGTCCACTGCAGAGTTCCATCTATGGGGCCATTGTGTCAATAATAGGATATAGTGACCAGCCACATGGCCATCAGCAAGTCATTCACGACAGTAACCGGATATTTAAAACACACAAGAGTGGAGAGGAAGTATCTTCAGTTGTCTTCAAAGAATCGTCTTCATAGACAGAATTAGCTTGACCCTCATGTCTTTTTGGCTTCCACTGCTACCTTGGGTTGTTCTCCTTTCTTTTTCTTTTTTATGCCTCCTACACAGTTTGGCAAAGCTTCTGTAACACACTGCCCTGAGCATCAGCACGTTGTTCTCTCTGGATGGGTTCCACAGTCTCTGGGCAGGCCTCTTCATCAGCTGTCCATTGTAGAATGACAGTCAGTGGAGGAATGTTGCACCGCATTTGGATTTTTGTCACACAGACCCTAGAGTAGGTGGGGCAGGTGGTGTTTTTTACTGTATTGCAGCCTTGTAAAGTAAGTTAAGTGGCGTTTTTTGTCACGTGTGAACACACCTCACCACAGCAGAGCACACTGTGTGAAATTCTCTGCATTTTATCTATTCACCAAGTGAAGCAGTGGATTACGTTAATGGTACCTCAATGGTGTCATTGGCAGTTCCGGGATTCAAACCAATGACCTTACGAATGCAGGGGCAGCTTCCTAACCACCAGCCACCCCAAGCGTAATTAGCCCTTGTTTGGTTTAATGGGTTCATACACTATATGGACAAAAGTATTGGACCAGTTTTTCGGGGGTTAGTCTACGCCCCTTACTTCCAGTGAAGAGAAATTTGAATGCTTCTATCATACGGCATTTTAGGTAACGCCATGCTTCCAATTTTCTGGACACCGTTTGGGGAAGAACCTTTACTATTCCAGCATGACTGTGCCCCACTGTACAAAGCAAGATCCATAAAAACATGAGGTGAACTAAATTCGATGTATTTGAATCCAGTGTCTTTGACTCCAGAGTCCCTGTAGGTGTAATGATCAGGCGTCCCAGTACTTTTGTATATATATTGTATCGATACGTGGAGGACTTTGCATAAAATCTATCATAGGGCTTAGCTTCTGTTTCTGTTCTCCACACACTGAAGCTGAGGGCTCTCATGTGCGCTACAGGTCTGGTTGACCTAAGCTGACCTAAGTGTTCCAGCTCAAACAATGGACCAGAGGCGAAATCTTATGCAGGAAATGCTGGCTGTGAGCAATGTTTAAATGAGCATTGTTTGAAAGCTAAATTATGCTGAGACCTATGGCCTTCCTGGTAGGCTTCCTCCTTCCTCAGTGTCCGAAAGCAAAGTGAGATGTTACTGGTGGGCGATTTGGAGAAAATATCACATTAATTCTTGTGAACACTGTCAAATTGGACACGTTCTGGTGGATGGAGAACAAGGGGAATAGTGACATTTACTGTCCATAAGAGGGGCCTGACTTAGACATGACAAGAAATCCTTAAATCTTCAGAAATAAACGGCATCCTGGTGTCTGTTGTGAAAGTAATATAAAGTAGTTACAGTTGGGGGCTCTACTAATTATAAAATGAAGTTCGTAATTATGTAGTCTTCTTACAAGTACATGAGTTTCATATTTTTTCTATCTAGTCTGTCTCATGCTATCTCAGTAGAACACTAAAAAAGTCTTACTAAATGTGACTCTAGGGTTACATTGTTGAGAAATCTAGGCCTTAAAAAGCTTACGTTGCATTGCTTGAAAGGTAATATAAATCAAATATATTACTTTTCACCTGAAGGCTGTTTCACATCACAAACAAAATAAATGAATAAATAAACTGCTTCAAATCAATGCCTTTATTCATCAATATCTCTCTTCAAACAGTCTGCGGACACAAAGCCCTCCGGCAGCAGTGCTGTTCTAACATAAATGCACTCCTGAATCCAGCGTTCACAAGTTTGGCTCATCCAGTCACTAAACACTCCACTAGATTTAGACTTCAGCACTCGTCTGTGAGCTTTTAGTCATGATCTTCAAACAGCTCTTGACTTTTTACCAAAGAGGTACAGGCCATTATAGTTTCTGGTAGGCTTTTCACGAAACTGAAATTTCAAACTCGAAACCCATACTAAGGATGGCACTTTACTCAATACTATTTTCGATACTACACGGGGAGAAAAATAAACACAGGAACTTCATCTACTCACACAGTTTTGTCTTTAAAAACAAATTTGTTTGTCTACTTAAAATTGTACAGCTTTGGGTATTTTGAAAAGTGCTTTATAAATTAAATGTATTTTTATTATATGATTAGTCTAGACTAGTCTAGTTTCAGTAAATTAAAAGTTATTTTAGTCGAAATTAACTATTTCTGTCTAGTTTTAGTCAATGAAAACTGATGACAACTCCTGGCATGAATGATGATAGAAAGTGGCTATGAATACTTATATCTTTGAAGAAAAATGTAAATAACTTTTGGCTATTTTTCTGATTTTTGACAGTTTTGCTACCATAACGTGTTTTGTGTTTCAATGCAAAAAGGAACAAATAAAATATATACAGTAACCCCCTGGTATTCGCGGGGGTTACATTCCAAGAGCACCCGTGTATAGTGGAAAAACTGCGTTATTGTGTTTTGGTCAAAAAAATGACTTAGTGTCTTAATAGTGTAAACTCTAAATATGCCCCCAAATATGCTCCCAGAACGCTTTCATTTCATTTTAAACTCAGTTTAATACATTACCTTTAAAAAATGTAAAGATAAACCCGAGGTTTAAATACGGAAAAGTCACGAACGAGAGAGAGAGAGCAAGCTAGAAAGAGAGAGTAAGAGAGCGAGAGAGATTTAAATGCGTACGATGCGCGCACTCCGGAAAAGTCACGAACGAGAGAGTAAGAGCGAGCTAGAGAAGTTTAAATATGGTCCCAACAGCCATGCACTGGGAGCCAGAAGAACTAAAATGAGTTTAAAAAAATAATAAATTATTGCCACGGAAAAGGCAAAAAAAAAAAGCAGAACATATTTGCAAGATTCAAGATTCTTTATTTGTCACATGCATAGTCATACAAATACAACACACAGTGAAATGTATCCTGAACTGTGTTGTTTTGAAGATTTCTCCATAAAACGATCAGTTTCGTCCCAAAAAAAAAAACGTGTGACTGGATCCACGAGTCCCGACCCGCATAAAACTGGGGGATTACTGTATATTTTTTTGACTCATGAATAAAGCTCTCATTTTACTCTGAGTTTTTATGTTGACAGTTTTGAGTATATTTTAGTGTATAGTGATGTTGAAGTTAAAGGGGACTCTAAACATGTCCAACTTGCTAGGAAAGGCAGGGGCCTAGTTTCCCCGTCTCACCCGCTGACACCTTCCTGTTTCCATGGGAACGAGCATCAATTGACCCATTTAGAATCAAAACAAGAGGTGGTGAAGGCCACGGGAGCGCAGTAGTGCCAGCAGGGCAAATCGATCAGCGCATGAATGGAGCTGCTCAAGCACTCTGAGCTCTCGGCTCACGCACACAGTTGGTGGCAGTCGTAGAGTTGGAAGCAAAACTCGAGCGATTCAAACTTCAGTCTTTTCTTGGCTCTGCCAACATTTGGAATGCCACTTTTAATTATTCCTCACTCTGTGTACACAAAAAGAGTATGATTTGATACAGGTCTTTTTTCCCACCTCCTGGTGCTTGCATGTTTCATTTCTGATGGAATTTTTCAAATATTTTGTTTGAAATAAGACAAATAATGACAAAGTATTAGCAATGCGTGTCAAAATTAGAGCCATGTGCTTTCCATCACTATATTAAAGAAGCATGATGCTGCCTTTATTGTTGGAGTGGGTGCGCACGCATTCAGAATGGCATTCGCATCGCTATGGAAATGCTTATTGTTGTTTTATCAAAGAAATAAAGACACTGTAGAATATTACAGTTCAAGATGGAACCAAATCAAAATAAGTGTTTATTAGATTATATTTATTACATGTTATTGTTGCCCAAACAAAAGGTATTTACATATTTGTTTAACTTAAATACAAAAGCTATTCTTTATTATCTGACATTTTTATATTGTGTGAGACTTTTATAATCAATAAGCCCATATAAATGCTACAAAATAACCTAAAATAATCATTTTTAGCATTTTAATATTTAATACATTACATTTTCAGCTTGCTTACTTAGAAGTTCCTCAACTTAGTTGAATTTCAGTCCAATTATGCATCATGCAATTCACAAAATAAATTTTGATTGTGTTAATCAAGTAATCGGGTTAAAATATCTTTAACAGCAATAAATATGAAAACTATCGTGAGCTAGACAGTACTAAAACTTTGCTGCTTCTCTGCCTCATTTATGCTAACCCTAACCCTAACCCCATAGACTTTACTGGGGAGGCGAACCAGGTCATCACTTTGGAAGGCAGCAGACAGTGTAGTCCGGCCAGAGGAATCAGGCTACAGCTCAGATATTTCGGTTTTGGCCGTGTTTGCGTGGCTGTGGCAGCATCAGTCGAATATGGTGGCAGAGGTCCCGGGCTGCTGGAAGAAAGGGGGGCAGGGCGCTCTTCAGCTGCGTTCTGCACTGTGTGATCCTCTAACTGTAAACAAGCCACATTCTTAACTGTCCAGTCCAGGGCACACACGTCTAAACACAGCAATGTTATCTGCTCTATGTGGGCTTGGGGTGTGCGGGGGGAGGTGGGGGCTTATTGTGCTCCAGTAGGTCAACTACTGCTTACTAGTGTACTCTAGAATTCCCCCAAAAATACCTGCATGAGCTGAAATGTTTTTAGGAAGTGGGTCAGGAGTATACAAAGTTTATGTTCTTATTTGTTGCCATGATTATGATGAGCTAGTGGTGTAAAAGGGAAAGAATGCAAAGTATCCTGAAAAGCATACTGACCACAGTGCTATTATAAGTGACTGCATAAGCAATCACACTATGGTTCTTCATACGTTTTAATATTTTTATTATTATAGGTGACTGTTGAGGACACTCTTTCTCCAAGGGCATTTGGAAAAATTTGGTGAGCTCTGAAACGTTTGGCTCTGAAGCTTTGGGCGCCCCTAGTGCACCTGTATACACTTTTTCAGATGATCAGGGACATAGTATTGATAATTGAAATACTATTTTTGTGGTCGAGTTGCCTCTATAATGAATGTGGAGATCGAGCCCAGGGCAAGTCATTTTTATAGTGTATGAGGAGATCCACTAAGCACACAGCGTTAGGAGAGATGTTAGGAGAGAGTTAGGAGAGATTTTTTTCTCATTCACAGCCATGCATGATGCTCCTTTCACTTCCCTCTTGACTAGCATGTTTTTTTCTCTCCACCTACAGAAGTGCTGATTAAAGTCCAGGTATTTGACAACAGTGACCTTTCACCTCTGAAGGAAGCTGCAGTTCAGGTGTATGGAAATCAGTCGACTTTGGCCTCTGGACTAGCAGGAGAGGATGGCATCGTAAAGGTTAACTTCATGTATCGTCCAGGGACCTGGATCATCGTCGCAGCATCCAAGCATGGATTTGTAACGAACTCCGCCCCCTGGCATGCGAGTCGCATTCCTTGTGAGTAGAGCCTCATCCAAGTGTGTTGTTTCTGCACTGATTCAGACCTTAACTGCTCTTTGCCATTGTGTGTAACAGCTGTATCTGAGTCACTGTGTGGACAAAAGTATTGGGACAGACCTGGAGATTGTGAGCCAGGCCTTCTCGTCCAAGATCTGTGCCTAACCTCATGAAAGCTCTACAGAATGAATGTGCAGAAATACCCACAGAAACACTACAAAATATTGAGAAAAGCTTTCCAATAAGAGTGAAAGCTGTTCTAGCTTTTTTTTTTTGAAGTGTGATATTAAAAATTTCATTAAAGTCCCTGTTGGTATAATGGTCACGTGTCCCAATACATTTGTCCATATAGTGTGTTTTTTGACGGCACTTAAAACTTAATTATTACATTAATGTATAGACTAAGGTTTGCACATACTGGATGCTTAAAAGACAGATCCTGTGGATGAACTCCGTGTGCCTTGCTGAGGCAGTTCCTCTGGGTGATGTAATGAAACTCCTCTTTAAGCAGCATACTACTGATGCATGAATGTGATAGCCGCAGGGTATAATGCAGAGCATGGATATTGTTATGTGTCATTTAATACAGCCCATGAACCCAGTGTACTGTGTCTTTTGAACCGATCTCTTATCATAGTCCTGCAGTTGAAATTGTAGAGGTCTTGGCTGAGATCTGCGAGTGAGATTATGGAATCAGAACTTTGCACACAATTGGAGTTGTTCATCAGAAGATTCATGGTGAAGACCACCGGCTGTTGGATTTTGTTCTAAATAAAAGTATTCAAAAAACTGTGCAAAAAACAATCTGTGTCTGAGACTCTGCAAACTGCAAATTGTTTAAAGCCATTTGCCCCAGCAGTGAGTGTCTTTCTGTCTCTCCTGCCTCTAGCCATTGCGTGGAGTTGTGAAATTAAATCAGCTGCACACCTGATTTAGTATTATGAAGTATTGTTTGAGTCAGAGTATTATTGAACTTGCCCAAGGAAAGGCTTGGAAATGTTTAAGTGACGACTAGGGCTGGACGATATGGCAAAAATTTATATCACGATATATTTCTTAATTTTGGTCGATACGATATAATTCCGA
>JBBPDE010031023.1:0-10390 GCA_037974605.1 Nannopetersius ansorgii
GGGGGGAGAACACACACACACACACACACACACACACACACACACACACACACACACACACACACACACACACACATCAAGACACATTTTAGATTCAGACAGGAGTATTCACAGCTCAGAGTTATAAGGATGAGTGTGTTTTATTCCAGTCAAATTCTTCTGTTGTCCCTGATATGTGCTAAACCATTGTTATGGCACTGAGCAGTGGGAGATCCTAGAAATCCTAGAAAAGATCAAGATACATTCAATGAAAATGTGCCATTCCAGGGGAGGTTGAGTCCCATGGGTTATGGTAGATACATAAGCATGTGTGTGTAGTTGGGGGATGGGGTGTTCCTTTTTGTGTTGAGTCTTTGAAATGCATACAGACAATCTCCCTCGTTCACACACACTGTTCTTGATTAGCACTACAGGGACCAGGCCCGTATGCCAGTGCAGGACACGTGACTCTGGTCTTTGTGACGACAGTGGCAGGGCAGAAGGAAGAGGAAAGCGAGTGAGGGTGAAAACCGTTAGTTATCGACATTCTCATGAAGCAGCTCTGGCGGGTTTGGCCGGCTGTCAGGCAGAGAGGGGCTTTAATTGCAGCCGCTCCACGTGCCGTCACTCATGCTGTCAGCACGCTCTTGGAGCTCTGCACCACAGCCTATAAAAGCTCTGCACTGGAGCGCGGCACAGTGCGGCAACTGGACACCAGCAGCCACAGCAACAGTGAGGGAAGAAACACACACATCACGGATCATATGAACACAACTAACTACAATGTGTAGTTTAGTTAGAAGGGCAATCTGCATTTGAGGGTTTGGGGGCACAAACCAATCTTAGTACTAATGATATTGTTACATATGCATTAATGCGGCCATACAACTAATCATGTTACATAACCCCTGACAAGCTGGACCACCCAAAATCACAGGTTTTGTTCCAAGTGTTATTCAGTCAACTTTCTAACCATCTAATAGCTGCCCATTGATAAATCTATTAAAAACTGGAAAGCTATGACACACACACACACCACAAGTGCAACAAATACACACACACACACACACACACACACTTAAAAATGATGTGTATCACTACATACATGGTTAATAATATAACTGGTAGCAGAGGAACTAAACTGTGAGTAATCAGGCCAAATCGGACTCAAGCCTGGCATTTCACTGCTAGCATTAACAGCAGGCCAATGCAAGTCAATTCTGAACATTTTTGAACTCTCACTCTGGCTAACAGCACACTATAGATTAGTGTCTTCAAGCGAACAGCGGTAAAAAAGTGATTCAAATCAGTGTTGTTCCTTTTTTCCTTCAGTGAGCACAGTCACTCCATCTCCAATCTATTTCACAGGTTGTTGTTTTCTACCTTTTAGTGCAGCCCTTCTAAATTTCTTCTCTCCTGAGGAATCTCTCCCCTACAGGTCCCCCTCTCTCACTCTCTCTCTCTCTCTCGCACTCTCTCAGTCTGCTCTAAAAACATGAGGGATTTGTGGCTAACCCCTCATGTATTAGCAGCTACTGGCTTGTGGAGGTCACCTGCCTGTTATGGCAAAATCATGTAGTGCCTTCATCTCTCTCTCTCTTTTTCTCACTCTCGCAGTCTCTCTATGTGGGCAAGATGAACAAATCTTCTGTCTGATGTCTCGGCGGTTCCTCTGGCCTTCTCCCACTCTATAGATGTTGGAAGTCAACACCTGAGTGGGCCGGCCTGTCTGAATCCCTCAGAGCCACTTACACACTTCAGCCTGTCAGCTCTCTGTCTCCACCACCCTAAACCGCGTGCTGCCTGCAAAATAAATACAGAAATAAATAAATAAAACGACAAATCAAATCAGCACGCTCCCTCAAATCCCCGCTTTAGCTCCATGTCACTGCTAATTGTGTTTCACTGCCTTCAAAAGCAAATGAATCTTATTCTTATTTAGTTACTTTTCTTTTCTTAACCATAAACAATTTGGCTGAGGTTGATTTAATTGTCTGTTTACCAGATGAAGACTGAAATGAAATCGACGGCTGGTTATTTCGAGCGAGCGGCTGAGAATCAGCGGCCGATTTTATTCTCTCGCTCTCTCTTTCTTTCAAACAGTACAAATTCGACTGCATCTTATCTCTGCTGGGCCCGTGGCCGCGGGCGATTTGGCACTGTGTTCGAGAGCATCTCCAGTAGGAATTAGTCTGCCGCACCATCAGGCCTGACCTGCCTAATGCGTCCAGATAGCAAAGAAACCCATAACTGATGTGTGGAAATAGTAGGACTTTCAGATTTTTCCATTTCTCCAAGGATCTTCGGCTCGAGCTCATGTCTCAAACAGAAAATCCAGAGCAGCAGTGTGTTTTAGAACAAAAGGGATAACAGGGGTGTGAGGTAAAGATGACGTCTGGATTCAAAGGACAAGAGAGGAGGTAAATTGTATTTAAATCCAGAGGCCGGTGTAATACTAAGGAGGAAATAATGTCTCCACATGATCAAATGCAGAAGAGCAGGCCGCCCGCTGGGACAAAATCCTCTGATGATCAAATCTCACCTGATCAGAGAACAATCTAATCAGCATTTCATCTCTTCCCCTATACCTCGCAGATGAAGGAAGGGGTGGTGAAGTGGAGGAGGCGGAGAAGCACTGTTCAAGAACAGAAGATATTGTTAATGCACCGCGTTCTTAAAGATTTTCTTTTTTCTCTCGGGTTGAGAAGAACTGAAGGTATCAAAAAAGATGTGGCAGATATGAAGGATTCTACATTTACAATTAGACAAACAAGACTTCATTTTCAGCATCTTCAGCATAGCCCTGTTTTTATAGAGGGAAGTGGAGGAAGATGGAGGCGACGAAGTGCCAAGTAGAAGTAAAGCATTCTGACGGTTTGAGATTTATTGTAATAAATGTTACATAAATTAATAATGAGAATAGCACCATGTTGCGCATCTGGCCCTGTGCTTCAAGTGAGAGTCATTACTTGCATTACTACATAGCAATGAAAATCTAGTCTAAGGTAGAAGTTGCAGTACTGTTTTAGCTTTAAAGTCAGAGTTGTTAACATACAAACCTAATACAGCAATGAAGAGGATCCTATCATGATCTTTGATACAAATGGAGCATATCACAGGTCAAATTACATGATTTTTGATCTTCTATGTGAGAAAAGGGTAATACATTTAATTAGTAGCCACATGGGTAAAACACTTGCCGGTGAACCTGATGTTGCCGGTTCAAACCCCCACTTTCTACCATTGTGTCCTTGAGCAAGACACTTAACCCTCAGTAGCTCTAGGGCAGCGGCCACCAACCCCCGGGCTGCGGACCGGTACTGGGTCGTGGGTCATGTGCTACCGGTCCGTGGGCTGCACAGAAAAAAAAAAAAGAAAAAAAAACTTCTAAAATGCTGTTAATAAAGCTGCGAGTACACATTGGATTTACGTTTATTATTATATTTTAAAGATACCCCATTATTATATATTTAAAATATCCCCATTTTTATGCGTATCATTTATTTGTATAAATACGTATATTTATCTGCCGCTCCTTAAAGGCCGGGTCGTGAAAATAGTTTGATATTAAAAGGGTCCGTGACAAAATAAAGGTCTCTGTAACTAATGACTGTAAAGCGCTATGGTTAAGGGGGTTCGCCAAATGCCCCTTTTATTAAAATAAATTCATTTCTGTACCCGCTGATGCAAATTATATTGAAGGATGTTTACAGAAGCACTTTTGACACCTTTTCAGTTGATCCACCGCTATCATTTTTGGTCAGGTGTACGAAGTTATTATAATTTATCCATGTCAGATATAAGCAATTCCACAACATAAATTATGTGACTCATGAACCATGAACTCATCTAACAGACATTCTTAGACTAAAAATAACAAGGAAGGACTAAAAACAAGAGATATCTTTCTAAATGCAATCGTCCCATAATGTCACTAAGAAACATGGTGTTATTCATGACAACTGTTGAGCCAAAATAATGTTCATAGACTGGTCATTTGTGCAAAACAATATTCCCATAACACTGTTAAGGGCCTATGGGAATATCTGGCTGGCACAAGAATATTTACTGGCCCTCTGTCCCACTCTGTATAGATGCTGCACAAACATCATCGACAGGGAGGGTCAACAGGAAGTAACATTAACTGTGAAATCATCACCAAAGTAACTCTCTCATGTATTTAAACCAGATAAACAAGAAGCATTTTTGAGTCAAATGTATCACAGTATATTTGTGGAAAAAGAAGAAGCTTTTCAACTAAGTATAATCTTGTCCAATGTTTAACATGGGGGTGAATCTGTTAAGCTTTAGCGTTGTGCGGCAGCCAGCGTCACAGCGAGTGCACTAGAGATGAGGAAATAAAGGATTCTACTGCTGGAAGCTAATGTCCCACCGTCAGTGAAGACGCTGTAGACATTACAAGACGACTCTCATCCATAAAAATCAGAAATAACTATTTCAAGAAATGCAAAAGTAAGGTTTTAAAATGCCTTTCACTGTCCTCAGTACCAATGTGCTACTAAAAATTGTACACATAAGATGACCAAAGAAGATCCAGAGCAAATCCTGAACCAATAAGTGAAAGACTGAACTAGCTATAAGAAATGCTTGGAGGCTCAACTATAGGGGTCTTACTAAGTATTGACTGAAAGCACAGAGGTGATGTTAACTTCAGTTTAACTTGACAAGTGGTGCTCAAACTTTCACAATTATACTATAGTCTATAGTAGTAGAACTTCAGTACAATGACATCAAGTCAAGTTCTCTGGCTGTATACTCAAAAATAGCTTTTAGTCGCTATATTTGAAAAGGTTTCACAGCTGAATCAGACCTAATCTGTGGGGATCACTTGTTATTAGGGATGCTGTGGAAAGGTGAGACTATACTGATGTAGGTCCGTAGTGGACTGCAGATAGATGCGTTCTTCCTTCCCTCCATCATACTCAAACACACACACACACACACACACACACCCCTTCAGTTTTCTGTAGCTTTGTCGTCCTGGCTCCAGGCTTGCTGCAGGGCCTGTGGACTTGTGTGTCTGTGTGTCTTGTATGAAGCACAGGGACGCCCAGAGCAGCCTGTTGCACTAAATTAGAAAGACATGCGCGGACACACATGTATATACACATACACACACACCTGATACATCCACAGGTAGCCCACCTCAGACAGAGCATCCTCAAGAGAGACGCCTGCATTAAACAGTGCTGACACACATATGCACTCATTTTGGCGAAGAAAGATCAGGAGTTCTGTTCTAAAGTGGACGGGGGGCAGGTCTGTCTGGACCAGGAGGGCAGTCGGGGCTCCAGCAATGTGACCTTGATTAAACGCTGCAGGCAAACAGTGCAAACAGAGCCTGTCTGTTTCTAAAGCCATGAAAATAGCATTCTAATGCTAAACCCCCTGGGCAGAAATGTGTCTACAAACAAATGCTTAAAGTATATCAGGATCAAGCCAAAGTTCTGATTTTCCTTTTGGCTTCTGTCCAAATCTTAAAAAATGTACAGTTTTAGTTCTTTATTTTCTTTATTTTCTTATGGCCATTTCAGCTATAGCAGGGATTAGCTTGTCACCTGTCACCAGAGTACAGAGCACAGTTTGTACAAACAAAGAAAGACCACTTCACTGCATGGGCATCACAGTCAGCAAATGTAGGACCATTTCATCTTAAAAAGGTTTTTTAGCTCTGATCCTGACATCTGAAACACATTCAATGACTCTGTAAAAAACATAATGACGACACACTTGTATTAATGTGCAGTTCTTGGAATCACCAATGTTGCACCCGTATCTGTGTTGATCGGTGTTGCACTGAAAGTGGCACTTTCAGCAATAGAGCATGCACAAGCCCTACTTGGTGATACATACACACATGTCTCATAGAAAACCATGTATCTCTCTTTTCTCCAATCATTTGAAAACAGCAGGATCAATTTAAGTCTGAACAAACCAATTCATTTCTGTCAAAGGAATAAGCCTATAAACTCTGTTTTGTTAAAACTTAGTTTTTTACTATGGCAAAATGACTAATGTGCAACCTCTCATAGCTTACTGGTATATTTCAGCTATTTATCAGTGTCTTCAGATCATTCTGTTGGTGCTGATTGTCAGTTAGTTCCATTTTCCTTTGCTTTTCATTTTTCTCTGGAATGCAAACACACAAATCCAGCCTAAAAACGTCCTGCTGACTGAGCTGAACAGGCACTGAGACGAGCCGCAGGACAGGTTAGGAAGTGTTATCTTTACCTTGTGACCAGTTCTGCAGAGAACGGGACCTCGTGTTTGATTTTTGCCTCTTTTTAAGCATTCACAAGCACCTCAATATCTCATCTTTCTGCAACGCAACAGTGACACAGCACTTCCAGAATGCCAGGCCTGATTAAACGCTGATCAAATACAGATGATCATGATAAATGCCTCTGCTGCATGAGAGAGCGGAGAAGAAACGACAAACCTCAAAGGACGTGCCACAGTAGCTCACTCGCAGAGACGCATTCATACGCCAATCTAATAACACCACGCAGCACGCATGCAAATACCTGGCGAGAGACGGGGAGGGTGACTCAGGTTTTATCACTTTTTGCCTCGCCATGTCTGCCCCCAGAAGGCCATTGTCTATGTCACCATGGGAACAACATGTGTCAATCAAAGGCGCTGGGGTTGGATGTGTCATTTCGCAGCTTGTCACAGACGGCGGCGAGAAACATATCTTGGAGAGCAGCGATAGTTTGGCAGCGCAACACATCGAGCCAGGAGGTTGAGATAAGGAAACAGACTGAAAATAGCAGGATTAAAGTAAAGGGGCAATAGGAGAGATAGGCAAAAGAGCAGAGTGGTGAGGAAGAAAGTAGCCTTTTAAAAAAAGCAAACACAAAAAAGTGGGCCCTTTTTTCATCAGTTTTTGTTTTCCATCATCTCCCTTTTTGACCCTCTTATCCTCTTCAATTCCTTCTCAGCACTTACTCTGCAAAATCTGCTATGTGGCCCTCAACACTTTTAATTAGAATTCCTCAAGCCCTATCATTGCAAAATCCCCCTCGCTTCTCTCGCCTCTCATTGATTAAAAGCCGTGTATATCCCCACCTTGATTCCACCATATCTCTCTCCGCCTCCTTTTTCCATTCCCACCCTCCCCTCCGTGCCAAACAGACTTCTTACACAACTCTCAAGGACATCAGCTAACGCTTCAACTCCAATCAAGAACAAAACAAGACCATTTAAAGCTCTGCTTTCTGCAGCTGCAACAGCAACAAGAACATCAAGGTCTTTTTGATGCTTATCCTTATGAAACCGACTTAAATAATTAACTGAAAACAACCAACAGGGCCTTATGCCTGTGGATCAAACGTGCTGAGTCTGAGCTTCAGGTTGTTTTATACTGTCCTGCGTATTGGAATTTAGCAACATGCTGTTCAGCAAAGGTTTAGGGGCACAAAAGTTTAGGGGCACTTATTCCAAGTAACTTTCATTGTTCTTTACCAATTTAATTTGGTTCAATGTGCAAATTGAACCCCCAGTGTGAAATGTACAAATCTAAAGCATTGCAGTTAGTGGACTGTGTGTGCATGGTAGAAAGTGCACTTCTCCTCAGTATGTATATGCACTGAATGGAGGAAAGCAAGAAACAGTGGTCGGAGTTAATACATGTAGTAGATTACAAACTGAACATTTGCATATCTTTTGGTGGATGGCTTTGCAGTGGTTTGTCTCCGTCTTTTAAAAGCAGATGCATTTTGGTCTCAAAAAACTATGTTACAGTAAAATAACTCCCACGTAACTCCCGTAGCTCAGTGGGTACGATACTTGCCTCCGTACCAAGAGGTCATGGGTTCGAATCCTACCTTCAGCATACCACCATTGGGTCCCTGAGCAAGACCCTTAACCCTAAGTTGCTCCAGGGAGAGACTGTCCCCTGTAGTTAGGGAATGGAAGTCGCTTTGGATAAAAGTGTCCGATAAATGCCGTAAATGCAATGAACACATCTCATTATTACTGAACTTTGCTGGCACTATTTTGTGCTGAGCTTTGTCCCGACTGTTATATCACTTCACCTCTTCGACAGGAGCGATTAGCTGATTAGCTGATAAGCACTAGTCAATGCAGTAAATCGAATGTTAAGTACAGATACAGGGTGGGTACACAGTGCAGTCATATCAAGGCATGTTCTGAGCTGCACTCATCCATACATCTGCTTCCAGAGAGTCTGTACAGGTTCGATGGGCACCGACATCACAATAATGATTCAGTTTTGTAGCTTTTGCAAAAGGTTGGACTATTACAAACAAGCAAAAAAAAAACCCATGCTCATTCATTTAAAGCCTTTTAAAAAGACAAGTGCCCCGTTAACCCTCGATTACTTTAGATGGAACTGCTAGTTTTGCCGAATGGCAAAATGGCATTTTAAAATCCTTGCAAATGCAGGTTGAAATCTGCAGTGATCCCTAAATTAAGGCTTTATATACCATATAACCAGAAAAACCTTAAAACTTATTGGACAAGCATCAAGATATTATCGAGGACTTCATTATTCCCTAGGGCATCCAGTGGTCCTGCCGATTCGGAGTAATTACGGCTGTGGAATGGGGAGATGGGCTCGGCGACTCGACCCTGTGCACACACAGATGATTATCAGGGTAACAGCATGCACTCATTATGAGCCACAAAAAGACCAGCAATTCTGAATTTACATTCAAAAGACCTTCAATTAATCCAGCACCAACACTGCCTATGCACCATCTTGTAGAACAATCGAATGTTTCTTTCTCTCTCACCTCTCTCTGCTGACTCTTTCCTTTCAATATCTATACATTAGCAAACGAATAGGACAAAGAACAGATCAAAGAAAGGTCATAAGTCCAAGTGAAAAGAATGTATAAGTATGGTGGAAGGAGACAGTGCACAGAATACATTCCTGCAAATTCCATTTAAAAAGCTGTATTTTGTAGCAAAGAAAGGTTCATGGTTATTTAATTGTATAAAATCCTGTGACACAAATTCTAAATGACACAATATCTGTATGTAGTCATTTATCACGATGCAGAGACTTCACAAAACATGTGAAAACAATGAATATCATTTCAATATCAGTTATAACATCATACTTATTAACAGCTTATATCAGTACTCATAGAAAGACAAAATATTTTAAGTAAACCAAGGTATAAATGCACAACATAAAACACACCATCACACTTCTACAGCTTGGTGTTAGCAACATGAATTACATCATGTTTTATATCATCAGTCAAATCACAGTCAAATCAAGTCAGTTCTAAGTTTGCAGCAAAAAATATGCTGATTCCAATCCTTGCCAGTTCTAATTGTGCCCTACAATTTAGGAAATGAACAGCTCATTAATAGCTATGTGCTATAAACCCCACCATTCATGAATGCAACTAACTCAAGAACATGACTGAATTGAAGCAGTTGCCTTCCTTGCTGTTCTCAGAGTGAGCATTAAATCTTAATTGCTCTTCAGACAACTTAGTCAAACCTTTTAAATGTGTATTTGACCAGCAATTAGGTAAATATTACCTGTTCTATTCAACAGGGAAAGGACATTAGAGAAAGTGCTGCTAGGTAACGCTGAAGACTTTAGCATTCCTGCTAATTGCTGAACTTGTTTCAGTCATAAAGGACAGTGTGTTTATTCATCAAAGTGCTATTCATGTTTGTGGTCTCAGACAGAAGGTCATCATCTAGCTCAGCCTAATGAGGGAGAAAGAGCTAGTGTGTGTGTGTGTGTGTGTGTGTGTGTGTGTGTGTGTGTGAGAGAGAGAGAGAGCACTTTGCAGTCTAGATAATTCATTTCACCCTTTTTATCTATTAGGCAAATAACCTTTTTTATGGTGTGAAATTCTGATTAATGGTTCGAAGTGGGCCGTGCGTTAGTAAATTCGCTACAGCCAAGTGCCAAGGTAATGGACTCAGCATGGGATGAGTGACTGAGGAATCCCAAAGTGCATTCACTCATATTACAGACATTCTGGTGTAGCATGTGCACGTGTGTGATTTCACATAGAACAGAGCATCCATCATCACCATATATACTAACTGTTTGTTTCCATGCCAGTACACTATTTAGCACATCCAAATATACATTTAATGTATTGGGACATATATATATATATATATATATATATGGGGTGGGCATAGATTAATCTAGATTAATCTCACTATATATTTAGGGTGGTTTGATCCCAAACAACCCTAAATATATAGTCATTTCTCTACTATTTCTAAATTATATATCCAAACATTTCATATCACTGATATCACTGAGCGCAGATACGCACTTTACAAATAGAAACAAGACTATGAATTGAAATATAATAAGTCTAGCTATCATTATTGAATTAAAATGCTGTCCTGGCTGTTGAAGCTGCTGTAGGTAGCAGGCGGGCAT
>JBBPDE010031080.1:0-10386 GCA_037974605.1 Nannopetersius ansorgii
AGTTCCTCTGGTCTGTGCCTAGTTGGTGGGGTTCATCCTACAGCAAGATAGTGACCCGAAACATAAGTCCAAGCTAGACCAGAACTACCTTAGAAAAAAGAACAAGATGGAAAGCTGGTATCTAGATTGGTATCAGAAGTATCTAGACTTAAACCCCATTGAGCTGCTTTAGGATGAACTGGACAGAAGAGTGAAAACATAAGAAACTTATAAGAGCTGCACACTTATGGGAACTCCTGCTGCAGAGTTGGGAAGAACTTTCCGAATGAACATTGAGACACTGAACCGCTTGAATTTCAATACAAAAACACAGAAAACATGGGGTGTTTTTGACCTGTAGTGTAATTCTTCATGTATGTTAGTGCAAATTATTAATACAATACAACCCGCTGATTGAACTGCAAAATGATTGGTGATTACTCTGACATTTTACTGTACATTTACTGTACATTATAATACATTAAATTATTACTGCATTTGTGAATTACCGCCCGTGTATGAATTACAGTGCAGCGATCTGTATTTACATTCTAGCACTGAGAGAGTTCAGTGTAAACTGTACAGTATAGATACAGTTTATCTTTACATTTTCGAGAAGGGTAATGTATTAAAATTTAATTAAAGTTTAAAATTAAATTAAAGTGTTATGAGAGCATGTTTGGGAGCATATTTAGGGTTTACACTATAAAAATAGACATTTTTAGGCTTTTTTTATTATTATTTTTTTTTTACTAAAACACAACATGGTTTTCCACTACTCTTAGAACTTAATCATTACAGTAAAGAGTTGGTAGACTTGTCTACAAAGAATCATTTCACAACAAACATACTCCGAACAAGTTTGTTTATATTTAAACCAGCGAATTATGAAGAAATTTAGAAAATCTGAAAATCACAGCTATAACTAAACCTGTTTGCACTGAACATTCTAGACAGGACACCTTCTTTATCCACGTCCAAAAATATTCATTAGAGATCCTGGATGCACAGATATATTTTTGGAAGCTTTTATTCACTGAAGATTCTTTTGAGAAAAAGGCACTGTAAGGGATTTGGACAGAGCCATGTCCATGTGGTTTGTGGCCAACTGCGATTCCAACTCGGTTCCGCAATTCTCAGCTGGATGGTGCAGCTTGCACAAGATTTGGAAAGATTCTGAGAGCAGAGATTAGGTGCTATCCCACCAATCCTCTGGGCATCTCCATTCCTGAAACCGATTCTGATTTTTTTTTTTTAAGAAGTATTATACTCTGTTGTGGAGGTACAAGTGCTGATTCTGATAAAGGCAGTTGAGCTGAATGTTTATTTATTTATTTATTTTTTTGTTAATTGAACATTATGATTTGTGGTGCACATGATTCTTCACAAAAGGCTCTGTAGGCTCTGTTGACAGTTATTAGGGGTTAATAAAATGAGGATTAATCCTGATACCTCAGCCTGTTGCCTGGACCCCAGCAATGCAACAAATGACATGTATGGCATTCAATCTGTTCCTGTAGTACGTAATTAATAAAAAATGAATCAGAAAAATATCAAATAATTCAAACCTTTTCTGAAATTACCTTCACCAATACCATTCATTTGAAACACCAGCAAATTGAGTCTCATATCCTTATCAAGCCAAAGCACGCAGCACCTTATCAACACCACCCGTAATACATCAAAGTCCTCACACACACACACACACACACACACACACACGCACACACACACACGCACACACAAATGCACGTACACTTACACGGGAAAAAGAGCATAAATAACTGTGGCAGAATATTGAAATTGACCGTCGCTCATAAAGCACTCTGGCTGTATTTGTGCTTCTCTCCTGATTGATTTGGCACTGGAGGAAAGAGGGAGGTTCTTCAGGAGTTTGAATGGGATCTGGGATGTGCGTCTTCAGAGTAGCCTGAAGGAAGGCTAGCATACACACAGCAGATACCCAGCTCTGCTACAGGCTTAGACATTATCTGTCCATGTGTGATGTGAGAGTAAGAGATGAAAATATACTGTACTGTGAAAAGTCTTGAACCACCCCTCATTTCTTTATATGTTGCTTTGAATCACCTTGTTGGTACAAAACACCTATTTCATGTCATCTTATCTTTGTCATACTGAGTCAATTAAATTATAGAAATATGAACAAATGTGACAAGCTGCGAAGTGCCTAAAGATACAAGGAGCCTAAATAAAGGAATTCCAACCACTCAGCATTCAGCACCACCAGTATACTGATCACTGCCTGATCATCTGGAATCATCTGCTCCTGGTTCTTCACTGGTTCAGGACTTCAGTTAGATGCTCTTTGTTTTGCTTGAATGATTCACACGTAGGTCACTGTGTGTCTTAACAAAAAGCATTCCTCTGAAACTGGTCAGGTTCAGGGACTGGATTGGAAATGAGAGCATTTGAAAGTCCGGGAGGAAGCCTGGAGAACTGTTCCGCACAACAAGAGCTTTTTAACTTTTTGCTTTTTTTCAGCCAGGATTTTCAGCTTTTTCTCCACTTCTTCAGCAGAAACATTTCAGTGCTTTCCTATTGAGATAGTAGCATTAGATATCCAAATAGCTAATGTCTTGACACATCTGGATTCTGTTCTTGTGTACCTTCTGCAGGTTTACCCTCCTTATATATTTTGGACCAGTTTGACAACATTTAGTCTTTAAATAATTAATTGTATTTTTTGCTTCATATTAAATTCATTTTCCTCATTCCCAAGACTGCTAAGCACCACTGAGGTTCCACTGAGTAAGGTACAGTCCCCACACACTGCTCCCCGGGCTTCACGTTACTGGCTGCTGCTTCACTTGGTGAATGGGTTAAATGGGTTAAATGGAGGAAGAATTTTGTGCTGTTCACACTGTGTGCTGTGGTGTATTCATGTGTGACAGAATGGTCACTTTCACTTAATGGGGACAAACTATCAACAAAGAAACAAAGCAACTAACATATTAACATGGGAAGCGATTTCAATGTTTACCATTTTCTGGAGGTTTAAATTGCTGGGGTCAAATTGATGTTACTTTACTATACTATACTATACTATACTATACTATACTATACTATACTATGCTATGACCTTACATAATGTTAACTTTAACTGCCAGCAAAGCAGTGAATTTCCAGGTGAAGATGGACAGCTTGAGCTCAATTCTACAAACATCTTTAAGAGCTGCTCTCTAAAGGTTTTATTAGACTCATTAGATAAATTTTATTGTCCCCTTCTGACTTGTGATGATGCGCAGAGACACACTTTCAGTGTTCCTTTGTTATTTATATGAAACCATATGTTAGGAGGGTAAAATCAATATCAAGCTTTTGCCTCTAATGCAAATGCTTCTTCTGTCCTGGAGCGAGTGTTTGAGTCATGTGTGGCCTGTGGTAACCTCTCCCTCCCCCTTCCCACCATAATAAAGTCGTTTGAAGAGTTTGAGCAGGACGCTCGACAGCAGCCGGAGATAAATTCTCATGGTGTCTGAAATTAATCAAACGGCAGAAATCCCCACGAGGCCTTTATCTGACTCGGCTAAAGCGAATACAAATCACTCCAATTATTCAGAGCTGCAGCATTGCACAGGCCAAACACAAACAAACAAATAAACAGACACATAAATAACTCTTTGCGTGGCTGACTCCCCTTTCCTTCAGGAGCGAGCTAATCGCCGAATCGTCTGCCAGTAGGGCGATGCAGAGTCCTTTAAAAGGGCAGGTGCTCAAAGGAAGGTGTTAAAATTGGTGGGTGGGGGTCATGAAAAATGTTGTTGGAATGCCTTGATTGGGTTCTGTCCACAGATCATAATGGTCAGGTTTTGAAAGGGGTCAACAATGTGGTGCGCATGGGCACCAGGGTGCCCCCAAGGACCACATGAATCGCCAAAGAATCTGTTCTAAAAATAGCACAACTCACCAGTGAGCTGCATCTAGTATTCAATTCTATCCTATTCTTTATTTTGCTATTCTTTAATTACATTTGCATCTATATGAGAAAGAAACGCATTAAAACCATGTTTATTATACATAAAGCTTAGATATGTTTAAGTAAGCTCTGTTCTGGTGTATCAAACTGATAGCCCTTCGTATGGCTCAGTACCTGTGAAGTAGCTCTCAGTTTCTAAAAGGTTGGTGACCCCTAGTTTAAAACATTCTGCTCACTCATTATTGAGGCCTATCCCTCAATGCCACCAAGCTTTAGGTGAAAACTAGTATTCATATGAGATAAATGAAGTACCCCTGCATCTGTTCTAAGTGCTACTGCTGAAATGTCTCTGGACAGCTTGTACACTTGGAGAACTGTTGTTTTTAAACAAAAGTTTTATTGAAGTGTACTATGAGTATACTTATTTTATACTAAACCTGAGGCAGAATACATGTTTACTTTTAATATACTGCATTTTATATACTTAAGAATAGAATAGTGAGGTATACTTGACTTATACTGATAAGTATAAAGAAAGTATGTAAAGTATACTTTTGTAAACTTAAAATTACCATAAAAATATACTTAAAGTATACTTTTATAAACTTTAGTCTGACGAAGTATTAAATTAGTATACTTGCTAGTACACTACGAGGACATGGTACGTATACTTGCTATACTTATACTTATGCGCAAGCATACTTAATAAAATTAACTTTGCTAAGGGAATAAGGGTGGTGGGGCATTGGGGTGGCTCATGGTGATAGGGATTTGGTAGTAGACAACAATTTTTGTCAGCATTTTTTGGGAAGGGAGCATGGACTAAAGTTTCAGTGCATGGGGTTCACTCATCTTGTCAAAGGGGTAGGTACTTAAGTTCTTAAGGTGACTTTAAATAGCAATCAACAACACAACACTGGACTGATATTGCTGTGTATGTTGTAGTTTGTGGTAGATGTCTGTTGGTCCAGGATTAGCTTGATTGAGAGTAACCCTGATCCTATGAGCCTTCAAGGGTAATAAAACTAAAATAGTTCTGGGTGATTTCAGATAGTATTGATCAGTTTTTGAACCAGTGTTAAAATGATTGCTGAATTCTTCTCACTCATTATCAAGGCCTATCACACGATGCTACCAAACTATAAAGGTGAAACCAAACTAGTATGTTCTTCATCTGACATATATGAAGTACCACCACATCTATTCAAAGTGTTGCAACTCCTGGATTTGTAGAAGATCTGCCAATTTTGTTATGTCAGCTAACATGGCTGTCGGGGTGGGTTGGGAAGACTGGAGGGGCAGGGGTCATTATGCTGTCTTGGTCTCAAATGGAATGAACTGACAATGCTGGCAATGCTTATGTAGTAGGAAAGAATTTTTGGGTTCACATTTAAAGCGTATCTATTTTCTTTCCGATAATTTTGGTCAGTACCGCACATAGGTTGGCTTATTTATTGGGCCGGCTATAAAAGGAGGCGAGAGTAAAGACACCTACATCATCGGGGTCCTACCTGGGCAGTTTCATCATCAGTCCCTTTGTTTGTAGCAGCTTCTCCCCTCGGTCCGGCGTGTGACGCACTGTGTTCCAGTTGTGGAAAGTTTGGCATCCTTGTAGTGATTATTTATGGTAGGTTCGTCATTATCAACCCCCATTGCGAGCCCGTTACAGGATATTTCGACATCAGCTGACTATTTCTTTGTTTGCAGCGCTCTTGAGTGTGGACATATGCGTTGGGCGTTGGGGTTGCATGTGACTTGCAGGTATATATATTTTACACCTAATATATATATATATATATATTGGACGTGTCCTTACTAAATGTGTTTCCTTTTCTCTGTTCAGTTACGACTGGTGCTAGGAGTGTTTATCTCTGTGTGGCCACTCGTGCTTATTTTCCAGTTGGCCATGGTACTGGAAACAAGTCGTGAACCCGTGATTTGGACTCGGCTGTTTTGCCATAATTAAGTTCCTTAGACAACTTTGTGTCCCTCGGTCATCATTGGGGGAAACTTTCAGCGTCAAGCACCAGTATGGAAGCTTTTGGAACCACGTGGCTGACTCGGCGAGCCAAGATCTGCCCTCAATCACGTCAGCCATTTAGGCTCTGCGCTTTGGAACTGTGGTTTCAGGCCACGAATTTCGAGTTGAATGGACCCTTTTGGATTAATTATTTTGAACGGGTTTTTAGCCTCTGTTTTCGTTGTTTTTCTTATCTTTTCTTTTGTTTGTGTTCTTGCTTCAGGCAAGCTCATAACCATACCTATTCCAGTTTGAGATGATCATGGTATGTAAAATGGTTGGCTAGGTGCCTTATGTGGGTGGTACCTATCTTCATTGTGTACTTTTCCAATTCATGTATTTATATACTCTTTTTGTTTTGGGGTTTGCTGTGTTGGAGTAATAGGATGGGTATAGTGTGAGCTTTTATCTGTTGAGGCGTAACTACTACTAAATCAGGCTGTTTTTCTCTCTGGTTGCTTTACTTATTTATTTTTGTGTTACAGGAGTGGAGCCTGCCAGACCATAGTAGCGCGTGGTGGTGGTGTGTCCAGGCACCGGTTGCAGTGTGTGGTGTGGGGATCCCTGTGGGTGAGCACGGGTGTGTGTGTATGTGTGGGTGAATGTGTAGGGTTATAGGGAACTCCACCCTGCTCATTGAATGTGTATCTGTTAAGACTTCATTTACTGTGTTTAATTATTTATTTTCTTTTTTTTTTGTTCTTTGAGGTTTATTTTATTTATTTATTTTTACGACTGCCAGCCTGTAGTTTCCCTCAACAATGTAAGCCTTGGCATAATTTTAGTACTGTTTTATGGTGATTTTTAATAAAAGTATTTTTTTTTTGTGATTTGAAACACGTCTCATGCTCCTTCTTAGGATAGATGAACCTGTGTGTCTTTTAGATTAATGAAAGTAATATTTCCTGGGGTGAAACTCCCTAGGTGGCGTTGTCGGGTATTCCTACTTTCTTGATCAGTATGCCATCAGTTGGGGTAGTGACACATTTTACTAGCCAGTTTTTCACTTAAACTAGCATAGTTTTATAACCATATCACTCTCTTCAATTTACCCCACTGATCGCCCCGCCACACTTAGATAGCTCCCTCAAGCATAGTTAAGTAAGCTGTAAAATGTCATGGCTGGATTTGGAGGAAACCAATGTGATTGTCTGGCAATCTGGTAACTGTATCCATCTTTCTTTTGGCACCACTGTTGCCCCAAACATCCAGTGCCTCTGAGGTAAAGACCACCATTAAAACGAGGAAAGAAGTTGTGGTTATTTTGAGCTCTGAAAGTTTTCATCCATTTAGTTTAATACATAAATGAAATGTGCCATGCTATGGAGTTAGCGCTAAAAAGCTGGGTGAGTAGCAATGCATTTGTTTCTGTAGATTATCAGAACGTGGTGAAAATAAAATATTTCTTGACACACATGCTTTTTCACCAAAGACATCAGTTTGATTTCAGCATTTAGTTCATAATATTACTAAAACACACCTGTGTAGTTATAAAATCTGTTAATTGTCACCCCACTAACCCGAGATGAAGTAATTTATGCCAATGAATTCATACGTAGCTGTCAGCCACCCTTTCAGCTTCTGAAACCCAATAGTGTACAGCACTATAAACCATCATCATTGCAAGTGGAATCAATGCACCCTAAGAGAGGTCTTCTTTGTGGAGCTCATGCTCCTCTTATTGTATTTGTAGTCAGATCATTTTGCTAATTTAGACATTTTTTCCGTATCTGTACAACAATTCTTTATTGACTTTTTTCAAAAAAGCCACAAAAGCAGGTCTTTCAGCAATTTAACCCACCCTCTTCTTTTAATGACAGATTTTTGTGACTGGTGTGGCTGTTTCACTGATGTTATTTGATTTGTAAAAACCCTGAGCTTGAAAGAACTGTAAAAATGCAGCAATTCATAGATATTCTGTCTTTGGAACAAGATAAACAATACATAGAAACTAGATAGTACTAATTTTATTGTAATTTTGATGGAACAAAACATTAATTAGCACTTAAATTCAAATTACATTCTAAACAAGGGTGCTTAATCTTACTGAAAATTGGAGCACATCTAACAATAAAGGCAGGATGGTGTTGCTTTTATACGGGGGCAGAAAACACTCTAGCAAAAAACCCGATTCCACATGCTGATTCATTTTCTAGTGACCAATATACACACGCACAGCTACTCTGGGAGGAGTGTTAAAGGAGACCAAGACTAAATAATTTCATTGGATCAGAGCTATTTTTTTACTGGAACAAGTTGGATCTGAATCCAGCACCTACCGAACAAACTATTTCATTGCACCACCTCGTTCAAATGTTATGCATTCAGGAAACAGTCTGTGGAGAAAATCATGA
Organism: Nannopetersius ansorgii; assembly: GCA_037974605.1. Lineage (NCBI taxonomy): Eukaryota > Metazoa > Chordata > Actinopteri > Characiformes > Alestidae > Nannopetersius > Nannopetersius ansorgii. The sequence goes on from JBBPDE010031080.1 coordinate 8,291, forward strand.
AAAACCATATTAACTGCAAATACCTTAAAATAGTCAAATGAAAATGTCCGGTCAAATTTTATACATGTAAATTTCCTCTCCAGAGAACACATTTTAAACACATTATTTTACAGGTACTGTTTATTTGCTAGGGTAAAAGGGTAAAACATCACCTGCACAAATATATTATTTTGTTTTTCCAATAATTCATGAAATTGTGCACTAAAATTTGCACCAATTTAAGTTCCCTATTGAGAATATGCACCCATTACTTGCACGATTAAAAAAATGAAGAAAAAATTTTATTTGACCAATAGTTTCCAAAATTCTGCAATTGACTTTATATGTTTACTGCAACTAAATGGAGTAAAATTAACCAAACACAAGCAAGTGTACAGATATATTGTATAGATATATTGTTGTATTGTCTTTCTCCACTTTGGATTGCCCTTAAGCTTTTTTCTGTATTTTTTCAGTTACAAATATGTATACTGTTTCCCCAGAGAAAGTGTTTAAGGTCTTATTTAAGGTATATAATTAGACCTTTAGTGCCATGTTGTACCTATAAAGTACATTTACATGGTGTGTACCTCAAGGGACATTTCCCTGACACTGTATAAGAGACTGTTTGATGCTTTAGAGCCTCATTAACACTCTCTTTAGATGTAATATCCACCATTATGGGGGAAACCACTTGTCTGATTATTTTTTCCAGGTCCTGGCTTCCTGCTCTGCATATTTTAGTGCTCCCAACACACCTGACCCAACTAATCACCTCATCAACAGCCACTGGCTCTGCTGAAGTAGGGGTGTTAAAGAAGAGAGCAGGGAAATGTGTAGGGTTGGAAAACACTGGATTAATTCACAAATAGTATTTTCCACTGAAATTAGTGCAAATGTTAACACATGGCTTGCTCATCAGAGGCATTTCATTCACACACATTCATACACACACATTTATTTCATTTTGTAAAGCTGCTTTGTGACAATATAAATAAAAATGAATTGAATTGAATTGGGGTGTAGATATTTTCTTATTAATGTACGTATTTATTTAGTTTTTTTTCACAAAACCGTAATTGTGCATAACAATGTGCAGAGGACGTGGTCTCATTCACAATTTGTGCAAACGTTAACATATTGTAGGAGGAGGTCTTGAAATATGAAATTAAATGTTGTCGAAGGCTACATTTGTTTGTTTGTTTTGTAAAATGTGTAGACAATGTGGCCACAACATGCAGGCTGACCTTTTGCACAAAACTTTTGCCCACCACTGTGATAAGAACATATAAAAACATGAAGTCAAGGCACATGAATGTCTCCCACACGTATATGTTATCAAATAACTCTCACGTCGCGATGGGAAATTGTGCACAATGGTCTTCCCAACTTTGATGGAAAAGACCAGGAGCTGGAGAATATCCATGCTCATCAAACTCCAACCTTCAACAAACACAAACTATGAGAAACATCACATAGAACTAAGTAGTGGATAACACACCCACCCACTGGCTGAAATGCCACAGAAACCACAGCAACATTATAACACCCGCAGGACGCCCTCAGTCTCATGTCGACGCAGCAGAAGTGACAGAGCCAAGCTTTTAACATTTGCTTGTGAGGCTTTGATGTACATAAATCAAAGACTCTGAGGAAGAGGAAGCTTAAGCCCTGAACCAACACAGGTATGGCGAGTTTCTGCCTGTGGAAAAATAGTCGTTGGCGGCGGCATGCTAGAAGGCAAACACACATGAAATAAAGTTGGGTGTAAAATATCTGCACAGACATCCAGCTGATGAGGAGTGTGTGTTCCGCCTCAGGTGAGCGCTGTTTTCTCTGGCGCTAACCCAGACTGGCAGAAAGTTCTGGATGCTTCTTAACATGAGAATCAAAGGGATGACTAAATGGTGTTTCTGTCAAGAAAGAAACCCTTTTCCAGAAGATGCCCTGCAGTGGAAGAGACGACTGAGACGCTCTAACAGAGGAATAGAGAACCTCAGAGAGAGAGAGAGAGAGAGAGAGAGAGAGAGAGAGAGAGAGAGAGAGAAAGGGAGAGAGACAGAGACAGAGAACGAGTGGGAGAATACAAAAGAGAAAGCGTTAAAAGGGAGAGTTAG
>JBBPDE010031119.1:0-10386 GCA_037974605.1 Nannopetersius ansorgii
CCAGCGACCCTCGAAAACCGCTATTAGCTGAACACCGCTCACCTCGGACAAAAGTAATGGGACGCCGGGGCGAGGTGGGCGGTTTTCGGGTCGTTGGAAAGAGTGCGAGATATAAATAAATAATTCCATGAAATAAACACGGTTTACGAGTTTTGACTCACGAGTCACAGCACCGAGTCCGAGGCAAGTATCGAGTCGCTGAGGGAAGTCTAAAGTGCAACTCGAGTCCCCGTCTCTGGGGTATAGACACAATCTTGATAGAGGGACCTAGGTGATGACTCATCCAGCAGATGGTCAGTGTAGCCAGTCTGTCTGCTGATTTGTCAGCAGTGACTATCTGAGCTGCACTGCCAGCTAGTTAACAGGCTATGGACTATGTTGCAAGAAATGAGAGCAGTACCCTCCCATGAAGAGCGGATGCCGCCACAAGCCAAGACACCAGCCCCAAATGGGGACAAATTGTCAATAAAAGTCATATTATTTTCAGAGTGAGAACAGCATTCTGATTCTGAGCACAGCAATTCAGCAAGACGGCTGTGGGTTCCAGGGCCGGGCCTCACTGGGATAGGGCCAGAGTATATTATGGCATTGGACATTGTCTGAGCTAACTGAACACTATTCTCTGTAACCTCTGACTGCCGCAGGCGAATGTCATTAGTGCCACTGATCCGATTAAACACGATCCTGTCAAACTGATCTAGCTAACAGCTTCCTTGGTAGAAACTCAGTGGGAGAAATGTTTGCCTGTGAACCAAATTACCACAAAGTTGCAAATACAATCACGCAATCGTCCTACTTCAGAAGCAGAGAACAAACAAACAAACAAACAAACAAACAAACAAACACTCCACGTCAGTAAAGTCTCCAATAGTGCTAGAGATGCTGAACTAACCTTGGTGCTAGGACTAGGTGCTTAAGTCCCGCCATTCTGAAACTTACTGGTTTCACTCAGTCACTCAAATCTTCTCTGGGTCGGAGTATTGGCAACGCTGCTGACCGATGAAAGCAGGCTGATAATCTTGAAAACATTGGGTTACTCAGTAGCATTTTACTTTTAGTGAAAAGAACAAAAAACAAACAGTGCTGAAGCAAAATGGAGCTCAGCAGGCAGATATCACTGCGATCATTCTCTCATGAAAATCTTCTATCTGTACAGTCAACCTCCCACAAGCCTGTTTGAAGAAGTCTTCCCAGAAATAACTGAGACACATTAAGGAAGAGCAAAACTCTGAACTATCTCTGAACTATCTCTGAGACAGTTGTGGCTCAACAGTTATGTTTGCATCTGCATAAGAACTGCGTTTATGAAACATATTCCAGTCTGGGTTCCGGCCTCGCCACAGTACCAGAACAGCCCTAATGAAGACAGATAAGCTATTTCACTGTCTGCTCAGGGTTTGTATCGCTTTTAACTTTGCTTGATCCTGATACGGCATTTGGCACCGTAGACCACTCGACTCTAGATTAGAGAACCTACTTGGAGAGCTTAACGCCTGCTGTGTCACCATCGACCCATTTGGTTGCACAGGACCCTCTTCCTCAAGCTGAGGGTTGAAAGTGAACCGATTCTGAAACTCGGCTAATCCTTTAAATCCGTATCGATTTCCCTGAGAGACGCTTTCCCTGCGAGAAACTGTTTGTGTCCAAATCATTTGTTGGTCTAGCTCTCATTGTAAGATATCAGGACTGTCAGAACATAACCCTATCTCTGGAATGGTAACTTTGCAGGAGTTGAAAATCTCTTTCTCTGTCTCTAAACAATGTGTTCTCACTTATGGCCTTGGTTTCCATGGACACCGGGCCGTGTTGAAAGGATTGCCTTGTGTGGTGGACTTGGGTTCGGTAGTCTGTCACAATCGTGCGGGTTATGAATGAAGTGCACGTCTCTTTCAGAGCTCGCGGATGATTCATACTCTTCTGCAGCGCCTGGTGCAAAACGGACACGCAAGTCAGAACCATCCAATGACAACGCTGGGAATTTATCCCAAAAAGCAGCCGTTTCTCTTCAACTAACCACTGTTTTAAATCATGCTTTCATGGAATGGACCAATGCATGACGTCAGGCTTTTCCTGAGAGCAGTCTGTTCATGAGGCAAGACAGATTTGAGGTTCGCAGAAACAACTCGGGGCTGAGACTGTCAACGACACAAAAACAGGCAGAAACGAGTGTTTCACTGTTCGGTCGGGTTTTAGTGCAGGTAGATGAATGAGTGCCGCTTTGATCCTTTTAACATCCAGTTTAGTTCAGTCTCTATCTTAATTACAGACGAGAATTCATTATTACAATTAAAAGCCCCTGTTTAGATCACAGATAGCCACAGTCTGCATTAAGCAGCTATCATTTCTGATAGAATTAAATTCTGGTCATTTTTGAGTGACATTAACAGACTGATCAAGTATGAAAACATGAGTGTGTTGGTTATTTAGTCTAACTTGAGCACTGATCTCCTGACAATCTGTTATTATTCACACAGCTATTAGACTTTGGGAAAAACTGCTCATCCAGCCTAAACCCAATGCAAGACTAAAGAAGTGACTGCTTTTGCCTCAGGTCTTCTATAGTTGTGCCAATTGCTTTTATTACCCGTAAGCTGTGAAAAATACTGGCAGCGTTCCAAACTGCTCACCACCGCCCTAATAGTGAGTAAACGTAGTTCATGATGCTCTGCTGTAGTGCATCATGTATTATGTGAATTTCAGAATTGGGTGGTTTGGGTTGCAGATCATTTCTCTTTCTCATCCTTGGATGGATGTAAAAAAAACCCCACTTCTTTCAACAAAAGGTGAAATGAGACGTCAATAAGCAACAAACATGCAGAGATAGCGAATGAGATTTTAGGGTGGCACCCGGGATGGCCAATCAGGTATCGAATGCTGACTGGACCCTGGACCCCCATCGACTTCAAATATGAGTCAGATGCGCAGTCCGCCCTCTTCTCGATTCCTTATGACGCTGCCAGTCCTCCCAGGAAACGCTGCTAGAGCTACTGATTGTTAATAGACTTTTTTTGATAATCATTTTTTCCCCCCAAACCTGTTTGAAATGTAATCCCTGAATAATGATCTCCGCAGGGTTTCTTATCTCAAAACTTGCTTTAATCCATTATCAACTTTTCACGGTGACATCCTTATACAAGCATTTCCCTTTGTTCCTTTCTGTTCTCCTTGTGGCCCCAACCACCACTGTGGTACTGCCACCTTCTGGCCAAACAATGAACTACTTCTCATTTAAACCCTTTCCCTTTCCACCTTCTTTAAATCTGAACAGCACTTTCACTTCCTAAGTATAAAAACATGCTTTAACACGATTCAAAGGTTCTCCAAGAACTAGAAGTGTATGTTTTATTTTAATAAACATACAGAACCGTCCATCCGCTGATAACTGTTGGGTCTTTCGGATGGTTTCCTTGGTCTTGTACGCTTTCTCAAAACTGGTGTTTTGGTTTTAGGGAAGGTGTGGAAGGCTCAGCATGCAGTTATAAATGACTCCCTGCGTTACGGAGAGCCGCAGGCTGGTACGTTTTGGTGCATGACAGACTGAAATTGAAGAGACAGACTTCAGGGGGGCAAATTTTGATGAGGGCACTTCAGGGATGGTGTACAGATCGTTCAGAAATAACATAAGGTGTGTATATCATTATGTAATGATCTAACAAATCAGAAAAAAACCTTTAAAGCAGTAATGTAACTGTACATGCAGAATTATGTAAACAACGTAAAAGCAACGAGACTTTCCGCATGAACCGTTTCCGGTCTCTCTTGCGCTACTTTGGCGCCATCTAGAGCCCAAACCGGGAAAGCGAATCGGCAAAGCAGGTCTCGTAACCATGGAGACGGATACATTCAAATCTGTAATAAGTGAACAGAACAGCAATGACTTTAAAGCCACTAAACATTAAACACTGGCTCTGGAAATGAAACGTAATCATATTGACACGGTGGCTTGACCAGACCTGATCATAATTAAACCAATTTCTTAGTTCTGATAAGTCTCTTCACCAGAGCCACTCATGCGCTCAACATTTTGCCAACCCTTCTCCACCTTTCTGAACATCGTTCTCTCTCCAGACCTACTCCAACTTCCCTCGTCTTCAACCGCACTGTATAACTGGACTTCGCCACCTCCTTCGCTGGAAAAACTGACCAGATCAGAAGATCCTCCTTCCCTGCAGTCATCGCCCTTCTCTCTACTTCCTGACCACCTCCACTAATCTGCTGTACTCCACTCTCCACGGATTATGTTCTCCAGCTCCTGACATCCTGCTACACTACCACATCACCCCCTGATCCAGTCCCATCAGCCATACTTCTGACCATGACCTTGGATCTTCTTCCTTACGTCACTTACGCAATAAAAGGCTTCTTGGAAACCGTCCATTTCATTAACCTTCAAATCTGCTGGAGTCTCACCTTCACTGGTGCGGAATAACGACAGCCTGTATCTCTTCTGCCCTTCCTTTCCAGGGTGTACTGTTTATAACCAGCTCAAACTATTTCGATCACAACATAGACTTCCTGACCCAAACCGGTCTGACTTCAGAGTAGTGTACTGTACAGAAACGGCATGTTTAGCAGTCACTGAGCTTCAGGCAGTGTCTTCTGTTAGCAGAGGACACAACGGTGATTGGGCAAATCAAGAATATCAAGGAATCAGACGACTGAATGGAGGTGAAGAACCTAGAGAGCTGGTGCTCTGACAGAAACCTGACCCATAATATCACCGAGAGCTAAGTTGCATGATGAGGTGAATGTTCTCCAGCTGAACTCCAGGTGAACCAGTCCTCTGGAATCCCTTAGTTGAAGGCAACAGTATTATATTCTGTTTACACTGTGGAGAACTGCTAGTGAGTAAATAACTGTGAGGATCTGCTGCAGAGAGACATGCGGACCTGAATGTCTCTCACTCTCTCTCTCTCTCTCTCTCTCTCTCTCTCTCTCTCTCTCTCTCTCTCTCTCTCACTCACTCACACAACACTCAGCTCACAGCCGTGTCCACTGGAAGAGATTAGGAAAATGACACTAAACAAATGCATTCAAAACTACTATTATGGCCCAGCTTCCACAATTAGGCAAATAACAGCACACCCCCACACTGCTCTTGTGTCTCTTGTACAAACAATCAATTTAAAGTTTTATTTTAATTGATAAGCACGTGTGCAGACTCAGACCCCACATCTATAAACTTAAAGTTATATAATAAATATAACACTATTACACATTATCATGAAATAAGACATTTCACTGGCAGAGGCTATTTGCATCCTCACATAAATACTGATGTATGCTTTTTTTTTTTTTACCTTGATCTTAAAGAATGTAATACAGTAACCCCTCGGTTTTATGCCGATCAGCATTCAGTCTACTGCAGACTGTAGTACCTCCACAAGTCCAGCGGTGGCAGTAATACACTGAATAATACATAAGTAATACATCAAAAGAAGAAGAAGAAGAAGCTGCTGCAGCATGTGGCATGACTGCTCCGTGTCTTGTCCTGGTATTGTAGTCCCCCCCCCCAAACGTGTGGGTAGAGAGAGTTATTTCAACCTTTCTTTTGTGGACCAGTCTCTGCCCACTGCTAATGCTAACCGCTAAGGCTAATGGGTTTTTTTTAACAATAACGTTTTCTGATTCTGATTATTTATTTACCTTTTCATTCTCTTTAAGGGTGATGCATTAAACTGAGTTTAACTTTAAGTCTTCTGGGAGCAGATTTGGGGTTTACACTATAAAAATAGCCATTTTAGGTATTTTTTTAACCAAAACACAGCACTGCTATACATGGGTGCTCTTGGAATATAACTCCACAAAAAGCAGGGGATTACTGTACATTAATCATAACTATTCCTGTGAATAGTGGGGGTGCAGAGAAAGGGATGCATTTGCAGGAGCTCTGAGACAAAACTGGCAGCAGAAAGAATCTGGATCCTTGACGAAAGGACAACAGAAGTGGGAACAGAAGGACAACAGGGAAAACAGACACATAGACAAGGTTCAGATACAGAACAGGAGGACAACAGCCTTTATAGTAAACACAGAGAGGATTCAGGGCCCTCACAAAGAACACATTAACTAGAATCCACACTGGCGAGGCTGTCCCAGGACCAGGGGCCAGGGGCCAGGGGCCACGGGAGTCATGATAACATTGGGCTGATGACTCCTACAGCCGCATTCTGGACGACTCCAAACGTATTTAGGCTCATGTTGAAGCAGCCTGAGGTGTGGACAAAGATGTGAAGACAATTTTCTGCATCATGAAGGGATAGTGACAAACCAAAGAGAGGATTAAGAAAAGGGGGGGGGGGCACTCAAAATTTAAAAAATAAAAGTGCTATGAAACCAGAGTAAAACTGGGAAACTGGGCAGAGTGTTACACTGTATTGTGTACATTCTTTGCCACTACAGAAATATGCCAATTGTTTACGATTAGATATAACAAAGTCACAGTATAAGACTGAAGAGTATGACAAGTTAGCGATACAACAAGTAGACACTACAGCCAGTAGCCAGATGTTTTACAACTTGGAGCAATTAGTGAATTAAAACACTTAAATGTAGGGCTGGGCGGTTCATCGAAAAGTAATCGAAATCCACATTCAGAACCCGTCACGTGACCCCGCTCCGCTCTGTTACGTTATTCCTCCGACACGTCGAGCGCGGAGAGAAACACTGAGACAACTGAGCAACTCGTCAGTGAACTATGAGGGCAAACATAAATGAATAAATAAAATAATGGTTCATTAATCGTAATCGAGGTAAAATGTTCAATTAATCGAGATTTAGATTTTAGGCCAAATCGCCCAGCCCTACTTTAATGTGTGTTCTGCGTATTAGAAATACCAACACGGCTAGGAAAAGTGCATAGAAATGCAAAAATCTACCCCGGGGGATTTAAAGAGCCTGGTGTAAAAAGGGCAGCTGTATTTGAATCTAATTGCACTGAAAGTGCGACCATTTCACTTACAAATACAAACTAATTGACTGTGAAAACTAGTCACACTCAGAAAGACTTTGGGCACTGGTCACACCAGCCCACACTGAAACTAGACACAGATGCAGGACTTCGGACTGAAGAGAAGTGAAGATGGACGCGAATGTGTTGTCACTGCTGCTTCTTTCAGGCATTTATATATATTTGTTCGTTTCTACGGGTTTATACTGTGATGGACTCTTGCCTTTAATGGAGTGTTGGCCTTCATGCTTTCCTGTTTCACTCCAGGTTTGTTTGGCATCTCTTCTCCATCTCGAGAATTCTTCTATGTGAGTGAAAGGATGACGTGGCTGGATGCGCAGAAGTACTGCAGAGGCACCTACACGGACCTGGCCACTATAGACAGCTTCGACGAAGTGTACAGAGCAAGAGCTAACGTGGGAAGTCTGGGCGATGTATGGATTGGTTTGACAAAGGGAGCAGGCGTCCACTGGGGCTGGGCTTTGGGGGAGAACACGCTCTCCCAGTACAGTGTGTGGGGCAAAAATCAACCAGATAATGGGCATTCGAATGGACATTGTGGGGCAATGTATCGAGACGGATACTGGTACGCCCTCAATTGCGTTTCGCAGTATCAGTTTGTCTGCTATGATGGTGAGTTACATGGCTGAACCTTTAAACGTCTGTATAAAATAAGAGAACTGTATTCATCCATAAAGTTCTATCAATAGCGCACTCAGTGCAACAGAAGAACAAAATAAGAGATTTAAAAAAAAAAAGAAAATAGACAAACAATAAACTCTAGTGCGACACAAAAAATGGACACATTTGTAACAAGATTACTGTAACACTGACGCTGCGGTGTGTAAGATTTAGTGCTAAAAGGTTTGAGTAAGTGACTGGGTGTTCATGCAATAAGAATAAGCATAAATGCAGTAAAACAGGCATGAGATTAACATTTGTAACATTCAGTCACTTCACAGATTAAACAGCTGAGTATTATTGCACAAACCTGTGTATCTCCAAACCATTCAAAAGTTTAAAAGTGTAGCCAAATTTCTTGAACTAAGTTAAACATCAGGTTCTGTGCCGTCGGTTAGTTTATTAGAGTTTATTTTTGTTCATCATTGAAACGTAATCTTTCTGTTAATTCACAAAATAAATGCGATTTTCTGTAGTTCTGTCAAACATAAATACGAATCACTTCGGCATGCAGTCCATTCTGGGGGCATTTTTAGTTGGTGAATAAGAACAGCTATGTTTATTTACATATTAAAAATGACACGTGCGATATTTGAGATCAATTTGACCACATGCACAATAGAAAAAAAAAGTTTCTATACTTTAATAAAATATATTTTAGATATTTTTGTTGATAGGAAAATCACTTGGAATATTTAAAAAAAAAATAACATCTAAGAATATAAATACAAACCCATCCTGGAGAAGGGCAGTGTTCTTCCAACCTGCTCACGAGATTCAAATCAACAGCTTTGTGCTTCTTTTCAAAAACACTTTCTAAGGAAACTTGTTTTAAACGATGTGTTTCCGTCCCTGGGGTTTGCACAGCCCTGCAGCTGGTGCATCATCTCTTGCGATCATTTTATAATTGTTCTATAATTTCTTGCGGGACTCTGGCTGTACACGTGTGTATATTCAGCTGTGTGTGTGTGTGTGTGTGTGTGTGTGTGTGTGTGTGTGTGTGTGTGTGTGTGCAGAGACGGGTGGCTGGTTCCTCTTATCCTACCTGAGCGGGACGTGGAGGGAGGCTCAGCTCTACTGCAGAGAGCGCTATACCGACCTGACCAGCATCCAGAACCCCAGCCAGCAGAGTCGGGTCTCCAGTTTCAACCCCGATACGGATTACGTCTGGCTCGGCCTGTCCGGCGACACCTGGTACTGGTCCGACCAGAGTACCTCACTTTTCCGCTACTGGGGAGACGGACAACCCCTGAATCTGAACCTGAACTACTCAAACTGCGCCGTCATGGACATGAGTCGCTCTGGAATGTGGAGCAATGTAGCCTGCGACAATACACTACCGTTCATTTGTTACAGAGGTCAGTACCTTCTAATGTTACAACATTTATTTTGTTATTCTACTTTTTATCGTTATTTAATTGTCCTATTTATTCTACCTGTTTTAGTATTATATATTTTGGCATTATTTTTCATGAATGAGCTACTGGATATATGAATTTACGCTTTGGGGTAAATAAAGTTTCTATCTATCTGTCTGTCTGTCTGGCTATGTGTCTGTCTGTCTATTACAGTGACTGGCGTATGTAATGTCTGTTTAGGGATGACTTTACTTTAGGGATTCTAAACTGTATGGCGTAAAGTAAACCCCCAGTTTTACGCAGATTATTTCTGAAAACCGAAGACCAGCGATGGCGGTAATAGAGTTCGGTTCTCAGACAACTTACACTGAAAAGTTGTTGACCGCCATAAAACGAAGAAGCAGCTGCTGCAGCGTGTAGCGTGACTGCTCCGTGTCTCGTCCTCGTATGTTAGTGTTTCTAGAACCTGATTTGCGTATTTATACAATGCTAATGTTTTTATCATTGGCCACACAGTTGCTACACCCAAGACAAAGACCATAGTACAAATCACGGTGAGCTCAGACTGTAAAACCGATCTGAACGACCCTTCGGTGAAGGAAAACTTCTTAAAGCAGGTAAGTGGGCATGGAGGTGGCTGATTCCATTGTTTTGTATAATTTAGTGTTTTTAGCGTGTAAGCTTCTAGCTTCCCTAGTCAGAGTCAGAGTCAGAGTCAGAAAACGTTATTTATCCCGGAGGAAATCGCTCAGAAATTGCTCAAAAATAGTCACTGGAAAGTCAAAATACACAGAATACATTATCATTATTCTGTCACTGCTGAGGTCTTTCCAGACATGGAATTGTTCAAAGAGCCTTAATCAAAACAATGAAATGGAACAGAAGTTTAAGGAAGTTCAGGATAATGAAGCTTCTGGTGCATTTTTACAAGCCGAAGTGTTTGATTGCATGTTTCAGATCGATGAGAAACTCAGGAGTCGAGGAGCGGGTAATTACACCAGTCTAGGCTGGAGAGAGACGAATGGAGTCGTCTTCAGTGCAGATGTGAAGAAGAGCTGTGTGACGAATGGAACCTCGTCGACTTTAGGAATCAAATAGAGAACTTTTCTAAAGATTTCATTTTTCAAACCTGTTAAATATATACTGAAATGTAACTGATAGGTTTCAGACATTTAGTTTCACACAACTGCTATGTAGCTTTCGCAACGGCTCACTAATACTTACTCAGTGAACGCAAGTAAATGACACAAAAATGTAACTCTAATTAAATGGAATAATGTTTGTATGCAAATTCCTACATTCAACTCAATATCTTTAAAAAAGTGTCTCTCTGAGTGTGAACCCATTCCAGTCCAGCGTCTCTCTGAGTGTGAACCCATTCCAGTCCAGCGTCTCTCT
>JBBPDE010031127.1:0-10385 GCA_037974605.1 Nannopetersius ansorgii
TTTTGATAGTAATTTTGAGTCGTTTGGTCCGCGGTGGTCCCCAGCCCCCTCACAGCCTCTTGCTAAACAGGTCTATCACTTTTGTGGCACGGAAAATGGTTTTGGAGCATCACAAAAACGTGGCGTCATGCGTCCTGATCCGTGCTCCAGCACAGTTAGCGCTCACACTACATGCGAACCGCGCCCGTGTCCAATCGAACCGTGCTCTGGCACACCTCTTCCAAGCGGGCCAGGGACAGCTAAACGTACCGCGCCCAGGCACGGTTCGGAGCACTCACACTAGTCAAACCAACCGTGCTTTGGTGGTCAAACGTACTTGAGCACGGTTCAAACTGCCTAGTGTGAGTACACCCTCAGACAATCTTAGAATCTCTCCAGATCGTCTTGGATGAACCTCCACTTTCTCCCTATTACTTTTCATTTCATCCCATGAGTTCAGCTAGTTTCTGGGACTGTCATGTCAAAACTTGTTTATGTACTCAATGAATCCTTTTTGTTTGGATTTGAATGTGTGTTTTGAATTATAGCCTTGCTGAAAGTTGGCAGAGGCAGGCAGATTTTCCTTTAAAATCCCCTGGTGTAATAACACCATGTATCTTAACATGAATTCCCAAAACAGCACAAAAGATTCACATATCCACCACATTTCAGCAGTATGGATAAGATGATCATCATAATATTTCTTTTTATGAATAAGGTTTTCTTTTAATGAAGGTTAACTGTATAGAAGTCATTAAAAACCACTTACCTTTATACACAATGATTCTGAAAGCATCGGCTTAGGAATATCTGGATACAATTTTGACTTTAACCTGTTGGATGTACACAAAGCAGTTAAGGCCATTCAAGTACAGTGGAAAAGAAGCCCACAATTATTTTGATTTTACGTTAGATGAACAATATGCAAGAAATTAAAGAGTATAAGCAGTTCCATACCATTTCCTCTTGATACAGCAAAAGACTGTGATAATAATGATGAAGGCTACTGTGGCCAAAATTGTGAGGATTATGAATATCAAATTGTATACTGCAGACACAAAAAGACACACATAATGTAATCATCTCTAATTCATATTTTATACAATGCCTCTTTTAAGAAATATACTGTAGATTTTTTTTTTGCAAACATACTCTGCTCATTCGTGGTGAAATCTACTTTAGCTGTGATTTCAGATCCAGGACCATCTCCTGCAGATGTGAAAGCCTTCACTTGAAATGTATAATCACCAGGATCAAGTTTTAATGTACGCTGCCGAAGTCTGGGGTCTTTAATCGTTTGCTCTAACAGAGGATAAAAAATGAACACATTCATTGTAAATTTCACAGGAAAATGTATGCATAGTAAGCCTCAATGGAAAGATCAGTTTCAAAGAAATGGATGTAGAATATAAATTAGCCTTACCTGTGGGCAAATCTCCAACAGAAAGCTTGTAGGATACAATATAACCCAGTATTACACCTCTCTTGTCCTCTTCCCGCATTTCTTCCCAGGAAAGCTTAATATCTGAGCCAATCTGATCTGCTCTTAAATTGAGAACCTTCCCTGATGGGTCTAAAATTGGAAGAGTAAGAGGAACATAATGGGAAAATAAGTGCACAAGTACAGGATAAAAAAGTAAGACAAAATATAGTCTTAAAAATAAGGATTTTTTGGTTCACACATACGGTTCTAGAAAAAAAAACAGCCATATGTCCTTACTGTTACAGTTTCTTTAGTTAGTTAATGGTTTTGAATTACAAGCCAGATTGGAATGCGGCATGTCCAAATTATTGTGTAAAAATGTTGGGCATTAGCTCAATCACAGAGCTGAAAATACACCCCAGAGAACATTTCAAATGAAACTCCAACTCAGCATCATTATTATGCATGTATTACCACTGTATGTATGACCTCATGTTTGTCTATTTTTGTTTTGTTGATGCAATAACTTTCAAATATTAAAACATTTACAGTGTCTTGCAAAAGTATTCACACCCCTTGGCATTTTTCCTGTTTTGTTGCCTCACAACCTGGAATTGGAGTGGATTTTTTATGAGTTTGCACCATTTTATTTACAAAACATGCCTACAAGTTTGAAGATTTGTTTTGACCATTCCTCAAGGCAAAACTGCTCCGCTTGTGAACAGCAATCTTCAAGTCTGACCACAGATTTGCAATTAGGTCTGGACTTTGACTAGGCTATTCCAACACATTTAAATGTTGCCCCTTAAACTACTCAAGTGTTGCTTTAGCAGTATGCTTCAGGTCATTGTCCTACTGGAAGATGAACTTCTGTCCCAGTCTCAAACCACAAGCAGACTGACAGGTTTTGTTCAAGAATACCCCTGGATTTAGCACCATCCGTCTTTCCCTGGACTCAGACCAGTTTCCCAATCCATGCTGCTGAAAAACATCACCACAGCATGATGCTGCCACCACCATATTTCACTGTGGTGATAGCATTCTTGAGGTATTGGGATGTGTTGGGTTTGAGCCAGACATAGCATTTTCCTCAGTGCCCTCCTTGCCTGGTCTGTGAGTTGTGGTGGGTGGCCCAATCTTGGCAGGTTTGTTGTGGTACCATGTTCTTTCCATTTGAAGATAATGGATTTGATGGTGGTTCGGGGGATCATCAAAGATTTGGATATTTTTTAATAACCCAACCCTGACTTATCAACAACTTTGTCCCTGACTTGTTTGGAGCTCCTTGGTCTTCATGGTATTTTGTTTCTTGTTTAGTGGTGTTGCCAGTTTTCATTTTTTGTATATATTTTTCTCATTTCAATTTACCAACTTAGACTTTTGTGCAGATCCATCACATGAAGTAAGATAAAAAAAAAAACATTTAAATTACAGGTTGAAATGTAAGAAAATAGGTAAAAAGCCAAAAAGGGTGAATATTTTTGCAAGGCACTGTAGGAATACAGAAAAAATAAGCATCCATTTACAGTTTTTTTTAGGAACTCATAAGTTGTTCCTTTATGGTCCTCCTTAACAGAACCAGTTCTGCCAATGTTTATCATTTGTATATGTATTTGTATTGTTCTAAGATGTTTTTGGAAATTTAACCTCTGTCTTCAACAACAAGTCGGAACATGTTTTTATAGTCAAACCTCGAGACAGCTTACTATGAATATACCAATAATAGACTGGCTGCTGTGCAAAATTGCACAATTCTGAACTCTACTTCCTCTTCCATCAATATGTACACTCTAACAATGGACAAAAAACAGGATGTATCATGTCCTGTCAAGGTTGAAAAGGACTGCTACCAAGGTGAAAAGCAAAGGGAATACTGACTACTTACGTAGCTCTTTCACGTAGACCTGACTCCTCTGCAGCAGCTCTGGGGCTTCTGAAGTGCAGGCATAGATAGAGAGACTGTATTTCACACCTTCTTCAAAATCTGTGAACAAACAATAGGCAGGAGAATGAGATGAGAACAAGAGTTTTCAGCATACAAGTACTACACTGATGTGACAAAATGGATAAAAATCAATACCTAAATATATTTAACAATACAGCTGTACCACGTTTAAAAAAGATCTGTAGTTCTTCACATCTGTAAATATTTCATGACAAAAGTACCAAAAGAAAAGGTCCAAAATGACATTTTTGAGAATACAATTAGATAATACTTCTACATTCTTCTGTAAAGTTAAGTTTTTCATGTTATATTTTTCTAAGATGAACTGGCTTTTATATATGTTGCTGTTTTACTTTTCATATCAACTGACCTGAGTAAATTGTAGCATTTGTGGTTCCAGGTTGGATCTTCTTCCATTTTACAGCACACTCCTGCATTCTGAATGTTGGAAACCATTCCACTACATAGCCACAGATTGAATTAGGGCTTGGCTTCCAAGTCACACTTAAACCACCATCATTAACATTGCCAACATTGGTGATCTCAACACTATCTGAAGTCACAAGAAGTCCACAGTCAATAAAATTACATAATTGCTGCTTAATCGGGATATTATAGGAATTTATAAGCATGTGTCTTTTAAATCTGCATTTGTACCTGACCACAGGTTAGGAATGGTAATATTGGAGGGAGAAGAGATGCCAGCTGAGTTCTTGGCAGAAATGGAGATAAAATTATATTTTTCAACACTCCTCAGTTTGTGGCAGCTCTCATTTGAGGCTTTGGTGATGCACTCTTTGTTTTTGTCCAGCGATCTTCCTAAAAGAAGGTCATATCCAGTAATAGTCCCATGACTTTGATTCGTATTTAGATTCTATAGAAGTTCAAATGGAAACACAGCCTGTTAATGATTGCTGATTCATTTGATTGTGTAATTAGAAAGATACAAGACCAGTGTAAGGTGTTCTTACTTTCCACACAATGTAAGTCTGTCCATTAAAAACATGCATCCACACATCCATGGCTTCTGGAACTAAGCAGATACAGAGTGCACACAAATTTTATTGCCTTGAATGAGTTTTTTTCTCCAATGTAAAAGTATATACCTTTAAAAATCTACACATTACAAACAAAAGCATCAAAAAGAGCTTTAACATCAAATAAAATAGTACATATATTTATACATATTATTTTAATATATATATTAGGGCTGTCAAAAATATCGCGTTAGCTATTTGCATTAATTTATTTTCTATAACGCTTTAAAATAAATTGATCGCGTGATTAATTTGAAAATTAAACGCCCCTCTGCACTGCAGTACCACACAATCAGTGGGGGCAGTATTGCACTATGTCGGCGACCAGCATTCCAGAAGAAGAAGCCACTTCATGCGGCCAATGTTGCTGCTGAATCAAGCTAGCGATGAAAGATAAACACACGCTGTAAAATGAACATATTCGCTCTAAGTTACGACCAGAGGGGGATTTGGACCAGACAAGGGTAATATATGTGCCTTTCAAAAGTGAATTCAATTACCGCCGAAGCACGACATCACTATCATATAACCTCAAAGCGCAGCAACCCTGTGTAGCAGAGACAGCGGAGGGAAGGGGTCTCTGACAGTTTGGAGCGAGAGGCGGAACTTTAGTCAGGCTTTGTCCTTTAATTCAAGTTATTTAAAGCTACGTTTTTGTCTTAAGACGGAGACTCTTTCAGGTTTAAAGATGTTATGCATTTTCTATTCAAAAGTAAGTTTTTTTTGTAAGTTCTGCCCCCGTGCTGGCTTGCACTTTCCCCCTGCTCTCTCTACCTCAGTCCACTCAGATCTCCAACTCCAACTGCCGCTGGCACCGCCCCTCCCCTTTTATAAACCACCCCAAAACCCAGGAGTTGCCACGGCGACAAGTCCAGGTGCACTAGCCACCCCTCCCGCACCCACGCGCCCCTCACACCACCCCTGGCCCGAGCATGGACCCCCAGCGAACCCATAGTTAACCCCTAAAGTGCCGGATCGTCACAATATATATTAATTATGAATAAAATCAAATATAACAAGAAGTGGCGGATTTTATAACTGCAATCAGAAAAACCTTTATACAATATTTTTTTTATGTTTTACATACTTACTGTCTTCTTTGGTAGAGAAAGTAACGTGGACACTCCAGTCACCCCACTTATAAAAATGTTCTCTAGAGCCACACCTCACACGAGCTGTGTAGTAAGCAAAGGGCTGCAGATCTGCCAAGACTAGTGACTTGAGTCCAAATCCACTGAACGTCGTCTTTATGAGAAAAAAAATAAAAACACACTCAATAACATAACAGCTGCCATCACAAATAAATGAATGGTAATCTAATTATAAGATGATCAACCAGCCAAATAGATGTCTTATATTTGATCTTTCTTCATTTCAACTAAAAAAATAAGCACATTAAAAGAAGATACCCACCATGAGAGCATGTCCATTGACTTCTGCTTGACAAATCATTAGAAATGAATCGTATTTTGTTTCTTTCCATGCCCATTCAAGTGTTGCATTCCAGGCTTGAACCAAAATTGCTTGGGGCTCCACAGGCGCTCTGAGTCGCACTACAGAAAAAGCAAGAACATATTTTGATCAAAAATTCAAAACTTAATGAATATCTGAAATACTTATACTTTGAAAATACCTTACCCCTGTGCTTTGGATCAGCCAGATCACTGATTATCTTTATGCCAAGAACATTTTTGGCTATAAGTGTCCAGTTCATCACCCCTTCGTATACGCTCTCCTCCAGTACACATGAATCAAATGAACAGTGCCTGCATGAGAGGATAATGTTCTAAACATAAAAACCATGAAACAGGGAACAGGTGTCCAATATTACAAACAGCAATCATTCTGATTTAGACAGACAGTAGAAAGGCTTAAGTACCTTCCATTAACCGTGTAAGTTACATTTTTGATCATGTACGCATCACCGATTTTTCCACGGCTCCAGTGACATTCCACAGAACTAAGATCTCTTGTCTCACATGTAAGGTTCTGGTCATCAGGGGCATCTGCAAGAGTCAGTCACATCAGCAGTTTAAGGGCAATACAAGTATAATTTTCTGCAATCTAAAGACTGCACAATGTTAAAGATTTCTATCTGTTTGCTTAGTCAAGGAATAAAAAATAAGTATAACATTTATGAATATGAATGCATAACAAAATATTAATTCTATATCTGTGCATGATCAGACAAAAGTCTTTAATGCCTAATTTTAATTCTGCCCATATTTGTAGCTATTTTATGATATTAATTATAAAAGTCAGGTAAGAGCACTCACACCGAATTTGAATGGTGCTATAGATGTGCAAAAATGTCATTTATTCTGGACTTCCTGTGCTAAATGGTTGGTCGTTTGTTTACTCTTTAAGGAGATCTTTAACATGTCAGTAAGATCATATTCAAATCACATGCAAATCATGTGCATATTAACCAAGCTCTCATCTATGTTTGTTTCATAGATTCTGTCTGCCATAGGACCAATCAGCATGGCCTGATGAGGAGAAAATGGCTGAAAAGAAACAGCTGAGGCTTTTGAGACTAACCTTGCATTGCCAAACCTCTCAGCTTGGCAAGTGCAATCATCTTAATTCTAATGAATAAGTCTGTTTCTTATTATGTGACTACTACAAGAATAATATAAGATTATTCTACTATTCTATTCTACTATCTAAATTTCTAATTGTTTACAGCACTTGTTTTAGTGTACGGTGTCCTTGTGTGCCAGAATTATTATTATTTATTGACATTTTATTTAATTGAGCAAAATGACCTGCAAACAGATAAAGACTATTTCACATATATGTATAAAAAACTCAAAATTATAAATTTTAGACTCACTGACTAGATTTAGGATATTTTCACCTGCCAATACACCATTTTTTTGCTATGTGATGCTATAGCCAGGCAACAGTTTACTCTTGGGGAAAAGCAAAACTGTTTGGGCGAATGTTTTGCTCTTTTACTCTCTTTGCACTCTCTATTTTGTTCTGTCTGCACTTGCATAGGCTTGTGATCTTTCTGTTTTTGTTCTTGGGTTGCACTGTGGTGCTGGAAGAACGTTGTTTTATTTCACTGAGTATATGGCTGAAATGACAATAAACCTGAACGCTACTTGACTTGACTGAATGTGTGGACCAGAACAGGTTGAAAGCATAATGTAAAAATTAGGGTGCCTTTATTTCGATCCTCCTGTTAGTAAAATCATTCAAACAGTGCTATACTTACAGCCAACGAAATATGTGGAGCCTGTACCACCGCAACTGACATCAAAACCAGTTCCTGGAGAAGCCACACTGCGGTAAATTGGCTCTGTGGCAAAGGTTCTGTTGCTGATCTGAATTTTAAAAGCTGGGGAAGTGAACTCAGCAACGCTGTACTGTTTTAAGATACAGCAAAATACTATGCCTTCACCAACCTGAACAACGTGGTCTTTAGGATACACGTTATTCTCAGAATTCTCATCTACATCCTTTCCTGCAGTGGGAAAAGGAGAAAAAACATAAAAACCACAGCATTTCTTTACACACAATTCCATTATCAGAAGCGTTTACAGTGAATGAGTCTAGCCGTGGATAAAGTTAGTAATTCCTAATTCTCTTTAATGTATTTCTCATATGCTTTAATGTATTTGGAAAACTGATCGCTGGGTATCAGTGTTTTTTGTTTGTTTGATTTTTTTCTTGAAGAAACCAAAAATGAGAAAAATGAGAACGCACCATCTAAACGGTATAAAGATGTCCAGTCACTGGTGTGACTGAGGTGGTCTCTGAAGCGCAGTCTTACTGAATGTGAAGTACACTGGAGGGGTAAGGGTGAAGTCCAGCTCCACTGATAAGCTCCCATTAGGTATGGTTTCACTTCTATTGTCTCCTAATTTAGGCATGACGTGTGGAAAAATGTTAAATAATACAGTTAAATTTTCCAATGGTAACTGTACAAAGGAAGGAATTAGAATGTATCCCTTTTCTGTTGTACTTGTAGTTATTTCATTTTCACACAACATGAAGGGCATTTGAGATTTTCAACTGTCCAAAAATAACCGAACTAACAACTAAACAAACAAATATTAAGATCAAACGTTTTATTAGGTGACATGGATTTATCAGATAAAGGACTGCATGGAATTTAAAGGAAAATTTCTGCCACTTACATTGTGTACAAGTCGCATCTGCTCAGTATGGAAGATCTCCATGTCAAAGG
The DNA here is from genome assembly GCA_037974605.1 of Nannopetersius ansorgii. Classification (NCBI taxonomy): domain Eukaryota; kingdom Metazoa; phylum Chordata; class Actinopteri; order Characiformes; family Alestidae; genus Nannopetersius; species Nannopetersius ansorgii. Next base: position 8,583 of record JBBPDE010031127.1, read on the forward strand.
AAACTTTCTCTTGGCTATTGCTCCTGATGAAATTAATCCTCCATTCAATGTTCATCTTCCAAGCACCAAAATTCTGTTTGTCATTTCCGTCTGCATATACTTTCAGTATCTCAGGGGCAGGGTATAGGTGTGCTGTCAAAAGCATTTCATAAATAATGACAAGTCATCCGTTATTCCTTCTACATGACAGTACAGATCACAAACACAGATAATATTTTTGTATGTAAAATGTTTAGAAATGTGTTAAATCTACAGTTCAAAAACAATATCTTCCAGACCTACTGGCACACAAAAAGGCTTATAAAAAGCAGAAAAGCTTATGAAAATCATTGGATATTTCATAGAATGTAATGTACAATTATCAATATTGAGAGTAATCTGTCAAATGAAGAGACACTGAAAGTGTCAGATTTAAAAAATGGAAAACAAAACAAACAAAAATAATAAAATCTTGATATTATTACTCATTAGTCCTAACAATTCTGGAATGTATCAAGGCTGCATCTGGATGAGGTTGGTCAGACTCACCAGTCTGTTTTCCCTGCACCACCATGAACACCAACACCAATGTGAGCGCTGAACACAGAGACCAGAAACACTCTGGGGCCATTGTGGGATACAGGAAACAAATCGCCCACCTCTTTCACTGGAAAATTTCACACACACACACACACACACACACAGACACACCAGGCTGAATAATCTGCTGTAGACAAGCACCAACCTGTAAGTGCTAACTTCTCATAAGAATGGAATCAAACTGTTTCACTTCAGATTGCTTCAGCATAACAGTAACAGTAACACGTTTTACAGTAACCCACGTTTATAATAACAGTAGTCAGAGCGTGTCACAAAAAACCCTTACGAAAATTAACCATGGTTTACTATGATTAAATAACCATGTTTTTTGGGTAACTATGAAGTGGTATATGTATATGAAAACTATGGTAGAACCACAGCTACCATGAAGTGCTATGGATAAACCATAGTAAAACTATGGGTAGTAAGTACCATGGGGTACCATAGTAAAACTATGGTACACCCAAAAAAAACGCATTAAAACCATAGGAAACCAAAGTGAATTTTCGTAAGGGAAACTAAAAAAGAAAAACAATAAGTGTAAAGCGACCGAAGAATGTTCACGAAACTCACCGCCTTACTTCAGTAACGTCAGAACGGTAACGTTACCGTGCTCTCGCCAGATCAATTCCGACTCATGACTCCGTGAACAGTTAGATGAAGTGAGGCTCTGAACCTCCGTGAACAGGGTTGCCAGATCTAAGCGACAGTTTCCAGCCCAAACTCAACGTAAAACCCGCCCACTTCAATAAAAACCAGCCCAAATCTTCACCGAGCAAAAAAAGTTAAGTTGAAAATAAAAGTATAAACGTAGCCTGATAAAGAGCATGACGTTATAAACAATTTTATAAAATAAACACAGAAAAATGCACAAACAAGCTTCCTTGTCAGCAAAAAAGTAGAACAATGTAGTCAGTCAATGCAGTTTTTATAAAACGGATTTTACTATAATTATGTACAGTCCAAACATGAGGCTGGCTGATATCACCCGTTCCTGCAGCAGACCCCGTTGCAAAAGACATAACACTTGGCACACAACCACACTTGTGTTTTTTTTGTGGAGCCATGTTCCTTCAAATCATTAAGTTGCGCTCGAATTTCTGTTAGAGCTTTGGATTCATCCTCTGGCACAGGGGCAATCCAGCATTTTAGTTCCGGATAAGTCTCCCATTCCTTTCTGTAAAGGTTTTTGTATTTTCCCCACTTCGGCATGATGCTATCTCT
>JBBPDE010031147.1:0-10384 GCA_037974605.1 Nannopetersius ansorgii
TCTCTCTCTCTCTCTCTCTCTCTCTCTCTCTCTCTCTCTCTCTCTCTCTCTCTCTCTCTCTCTCTCTCTCTCATCTCAAATACATATATGTATATATTAATTAGTTTGGAGGAAGCGATGCCTCTAGACTTCATTAAGAACATGGTATGCTCTCTTCAGTTTCCTTTGAAAGTCAGTGCATAATCTCTGCACAAAGCAGATGGCCTGATCATTGAATGAGATGTACATTTCCGAAATACTAAGAGAACAACACAGGAGCGCAGCGAGAATGTCTGCTTTGCATGTCATTCACATTCCGGACATATCAAATGGACTTCCTTTGAATAGAGCCACAGAAATTATCCACATGTTATTTTGCATCTTGTGTGCACCACCCACCAAATTGGTTAGCGACAATCCCAGTAAAAACGACCAACAACACTTAATTTCATTGTGCCATTATTCTTGCAACCAAATCTGCTGACAACAGTACAAGTTGCTAAGAAGTTGCTAAGCAGTTGCTGAATGTGTTAGATCTTTATTGTTAAAAGTATACAGAAATACACACCTCAGCAAGATGCTTAGAAACAGGTCCTGTGAAAGCTTTGCGTGCACAATCAGGTTCAGCAAAAACGGACTGTGTGCAAGGTAGATAGCAGGTAAAATAACTGTGGAAGAACAAGCTCCTGCTCCTCCAGTTTACCCATGGCAGATACAAGCTGAAAAAGTTGGCCAATAGAGGAGGCCTGGAAAATACCCTGCTAGGATTATGAGTACTTCCATCCTGGCAGCCAAATTGAAGCTATGCTGTCTATGCTGTTTTTCATACATGTTATTGAAAACCAAATCAGTACGATAGCCTCCTTACAGCTGTTGGTTATACACTGAACACTAGGTCCATTCGGTGCTGACAACAGAAGATGTTTACTGCAAATAAATATACAGAATGCAGAAATGATCTGTTTCGAGTTCAAGTTACGTTTTGAAAGTCAGTGTTCAGAATACAGTTAGCAATACCTGAGCAGACTGATAAACTAAGCGCTGAGGGATGACGGATGATTGAACTGACCAGTCTCCTCAGTAGTGGATGTGTTCTTGAGTAACTAGCTTAGAATCCATGTTGTACTATGATTTGTGTCTCACACACATCATTAGAATAGCATAGCCACCCACTGTATAGTCAAATCTGCAAAATTTGGCTTTTAGGATACAGGATTTTTAGTTTTCTAGTATAGTGAGTTTAAGAAAAGCCAAATGCTCTGTTTACCAAAACTGTCCCTCAGACTCCTGAGGGATAACTATTTCACAGTGATCATGTATCACTGGAAAGTCTGCAATTTGCTTGAACATGAGATACATAGATACAAACACAACAAAAAAGTTTTCATGGGGGACACTGATGCTTCCCCTCATGTGTGGAAACATTTTCAAGCACAGAGACCACATCAACATCAACTGCCTTGATAAAGTAGCCATTTTCCCCATATGTCAGAAACACTGTGGTGGCAGAAAGCACTCTTGCCAGAAATGAAAAAAATATTTACACTCACAGCACACTGTAGATAACACATAGGACAACTGACTGTAAGAGAGGGAAAGAAAGAGAGGGAGAGTGACCTATTTTATATCACTGAAATTCTATATCATGGGAAATTCCCTACCATAGGGTATCATGGAACTTGTAATAGGTGTGTATGGGTGTCTGTGTGTGTGTGTGTGTGTGTGTGTGTGTGTGTGTGTGTGTGTGTGTGTGTGTGTGTGCGCACACGTGTGATATGCACACCATGTTCAGTAGCATGTTCTGTAATGTGTGTGTGAGATTCTGCTGCTGGGCCTGTCCGGTCACATGGATGTGGCATGCTTACTCAAAAGCACTCAGTGCAATTTCTGCTCTGAATTTCTGCTCTATCACCTTGTAGCCCACAGGAAACCATAACAGTAAAAACTTCAGAGTGTGATTCCCAAAGGCAGTAATAGTGACTCTTTTACCACAGTCTTAGTTTTATATATAAAAAGGGTCAACAGTGTCTGTGTGTGCTCTCCATTTTCAGTGTATTCTTTACAATGCCACATACTAGTTGGTTCTAATGAATTACTGAAGTAGCTACTGTATACTGGACATACAGTCTATATCAGTATTCTGGTATTGCTGTCACACAATATTGTTTTGTTTTAGTAGTACTAACAAATAGTTACAGAGAGTTATAACCATGATAACATTCTATTCAATGAGTAGCCATGCTGGGAGAAACTGCACTACCAGTCAAAAGTTTGGACACAGCTTCTCATTCAACGATTTCCTTAGTTTTTTATTACTGGCAACATTGTAGATTAATATTGAAACCATCACATATTGCTCTGATGACAGCTTTGCACACTCATGACATTTTTTTTAATCTGATTCTTGAGGTATCAACCAGGAACGGCATTTATTTAACAGGTGTTCTTCATCAAGAGTTAATTAGTGGATTTTCTTGCCTTCTTAATGTGTTTGGGACCATCAGTTGGGACCACACAGTTAGTGATCCTGTTAGACTATGGTTCTACTCCACATTATGGCAAGAACCACTTAACTAAGTAAAAAAAAAAACAGCAGTCCATCACTACCTTATTACAAAAAAATATTCTGGTTTGTTTAACTCTTTTTTTGTTTACAGCATTATTCCATGTTCCTTCATCATTTTGTTTGTTTTAAATATTAATCTCCAATGTCAAAAATAACAAAAAGAAAGAAAAACACTGAATGAGAAGGTGTGACCAAACTTTTGACTGGAAGTCTAGTTATTGTTGTTGTCAAAGAAGAAAACCTATAAGGATTGTATTGGATCGCTGACTTTCAAGCAGGAGAGCAGGGGTTCGATTCCCAATGTAGGTGACACACCACACTACACTACAGTCCACTACAGTCCTTGGACAAGAATCGTAACACTACATTCACCTACATCTGTGACATGCAAAACATCATACGCCATTCATTCATCTGTAACCGCTTAATCCTTACTCGGGTTGTGGGTACCCAGAGTCTTTCCCAGGGTCTACAGGCACAACCATGGGCGGGGCGGCAACCCACTGTAAGTCGCTTTGGGTAAAAGCATCTGACAAATAATTGAAATAAATAATGTAACATTGTAGAACATTAAATTTGCACAGAGGACCAGTAATCACGAAGCACAGCTGTGTTAACTTCATTAATGCAAACTTAACAAATAATATTGTGATACTGAATTTAATGCATACTGTTCGGTACTAGTGTACATGGGCATTTTTTGATGTGACATATCGTCAGCTTACTGTAGATTTAAGCTGTTTCTCCGTTTTCTTGACATATTCACACAAATGAGTTCCCACATGCTCCGGCTGTCTGACCACCCTACCCACTCCCTGTCTCTGTGGACATTACGCCTCTCCTCCTGACTCAACCCACTTGTGACTTGCATTAGTGCTGATCCTGTTAGCGCCTCACTTGGACAAGGGGCAGGAAAAATGAACAGGGGGGAAAAAACTAGTTTTACCAAGAAAGCGAAATGCCAAGAACTTCAAAGAATCTGACCATGGATGGAACTTGGCAGCGGCTCCATACCCTACCCCCTCCAAAAGAAGCACGTCTGGTCTGGTATGCCATCAAAAGGGCAATGTTCTGAAGCCTGTTTGTTGGTAAACAAGCAATAGGCGGGGGACTTTTCTGGAAGAGTGCCACAGCTGTGTGAAACAGCAGACAAAGCACAAGGCAGCCAGTGAGAGCTGATTACCCAACATGGCCAGTTTTAGATTCAACATCATGCTTCTTATTTGGGCAATTCAATCAGCTGCATGGTTACTTGGGGTTTGTTGTTAGCAGTGAGATTAGGGTGGTTTAACCCTATACTATCAGAAGTTACTTTGCTGTATTACGTTCTTGCTATAGGTTGATAGCATTGGAAAAATGCATTCTTAATGTGTTGAAAAATTATAAAACAAGGCTGCAAAATTTGATCATATTTTAATAATCAGGACCTTACATTTATATTCAGATGTGTGGTAGTGAAGTAGGTTTATACAACTCCATCAGCCTGAAACGTGATATTTTCAGACACAGATAAGGATTTGCCTACGCATGACATTTAACACACGTGTCAGCTATATCGCATCCATTTCCAACATTCTTTACCCCACCAAACACAAAGAAAAATGTCATCAGCAAGTATTCCTTGATGGCAGCTCAGTTTATGCTTCCTTACCATTTATTAGACTTTCCATGTGGGTAATTGGTAAAAAAAACCTCAGGACTAAGTCATCCAGAATACAATGTTCAACTGGCAAAGCCATCACAAGGCCCAGGCCAAGAAAAACTGCAGAATTGTTCAATTTAATTGGAAGCATATAACAAGCACACATGTAAAACTACAAAATAAATTTCACAGCCCAGACAGAAAAACATGATCTATCTCCAAGTATTGCTTACAATCACCATTAGCTCAACAAGACCCATGATGTCAAGCATTTGAGGGGCTGAAATAGAAAGGAATGTGACAGTAGAGATTTTTTGAGCTGTGTCTTCGTGCTGCTTTTGGTGGCTTGTTTTAGTCGTGCCCAGAACATTACTTAATTACATTCTGTGGAGCACAGACTGGCAGCACGTCCTCAACCTGAGTGAAGACTCTGAATTGGGCAATAATATGCAATCCCAATCCCAGCAGAAAGTCCCCCCCTCACCCACTTAGGGCCTGTTAATAAGCCTCTATGATGTTCAGAGTCAGTCTATTTCTCCATTGCAGATCAGCTGCTCGCTATTGGCAATGCTAGAATGCTCTGACTAAACACCACAGCTCTGGGGCAAAGTAACTAGATTTTAGTGATATAAATTCCTCCCACTAATTCAATGTTCCAAACACTTAGCATCTAGTCCAACATCTCATATATGAAATGCCTTTAGAGTGTTGCCTAACTCTTACTTATCAACTCAGTTTTCAGGTGGATTCCAGGACAATACACAGAGTTTCCCATTTATTAGAATTTTTTAAAGTTATATTTACTTAAAGTTGCACTGTCTGAAACATTTTCTGTTTTAACAAAAAAAATAACAAAGCAAAATAAAATGTGTTGGCCATTCTTAGACCCAAGCATTTGTACAGTTGAGGACAAATGTGTTTACTTAACCCAAAAATATTATAATAACCGACTGATTCACTTACCCTTTGGTCATAGTAATTTACTTTTTAAACAATGTCCTTAGTTTTCCAATTTCACTTTTGTAGAGATTTTAGTTCGTTTTTACAGAGGGTTACTGGAAATCATACAATAGACAACTGTCAATTCATAACAGAATACAAAATACAAATGGTTTTTAAGTGTTTTTACGTTTACTGACTGCTGCCTCTCCACTGCTACAGAGTCCAGCAACCTTCTAAAATGCTCATCTTGAAAAGAGATCACCACAGGGCTACAGCTAATGCAATATGGCAATTGCAGTGCCATGACAGTGTGTGAGGTGCTGGTACTAGTAGTAGAAACAGTCCACATTGATAGAGTTTTACACATCAGTGTCACTCCTGGGTTGAGAATAGTCCACCATCAACAGGGATCAGAAACTTATGTCAATTTGTACACAAAGCCCACTGCTACTGCAAAACGCCTTTGTTGACACAATTTAATCCAAACTTCTGAAATGAAACAAGAAATGCTTTCATGGTAACTACAAAATTATTTGTACATTTAAAAAAAATAAGCAAGAATGGTATGAAGTCTATCTTCTGATCACCACAATAGGGTATCATAAAAGCTATGGTAGATAAACCCAGCTTGTACTGGGTTTGTGCTAAGAGTAAGACAGACTGAAAGATGACAACAACTAGTAAGTTCGACATCACAGTCATAGATGACAAACAGCCTGGTTTCAGGAATTTCCAGACTCACTGTTTCCTTATTTGACTGAAAGTCAAAACAAATGGAATGTAGAATCAGAAAACTTTTGGTTTCTTTCATTGTACGATAAAATGTGATCTATTTAGGGCAGCGTGTGTAACATATGCAACCTATACCTATACCTCTCTTGAACAGGGCATAAACAAATCTCACTGTTTGGGTTCCTGAGGCCTGCAACTGTCTAAGCGCTGGTCCTGTTTTTGGGAGATCCTAAGTTTGATCCCTGGTGATGCCACAATAGAGTTAGCTTTGTTTTCTCTGGGTGGATTATCAAATCTCATCGATAAAATACTTAGTAGTCATGGAGATGGTGGCATATCTTCCCTGGAAAATGGAAAAATTATTTACAGAATAATACGGTTTGCTGTGGGTGTGTGTGAAGTCTAATAATGTCTACAATGTCTATGACCTGAAATATAGGCATTTTTCAAACAGCTTTTCAATACGATGGAATACGATGTTAAAAATTTAAGATGCTCGGACTTGACAATATCTATTTTCACTGTGCCCAAACCTGCTTTCTGCCCTCATGCAGACCCGTCTAAACACACTCTTGAAGAGGGCTGCTTCAGATTTGATCACACATCGACACAAAAAGCCTGATCCTGTTTCAGCACTGCCATTATGAGCTGCATTGTGAATGCAGGACATGTCTCTAACACAGAACATCTTGATTAGCAGTGTGAAATCAGAGTTGTGACTAAACAATGAAATAGGCTGCATGTCCAGGAGCAGCATCGACAACACGTAGCTTGACTAAAGGAGCTGAAAGATGTTGTGTCCTGGTTAATCTCAGAACATGACACTCCACCTGATAGAAGGATTTAAAATGGAAGAAGCTATGGTGGCGTTTGGTTGTCTCTTATCATGTCTGATCTGTTTAAAGGAAAATTTTAAAGACTGAAAAGTGGAACGATAAATAAATGAATAAATAATGTATCACCTTAAATTTACAGTTGATTAACAATTTAAATTTGAAACTCCATTCATCACCATGAAATCTAAACTGTAAAGATGTAGAAAGAAAGAAAGAAAGAAAGAAAGAAAGAAAGAAGATCATTTACAGGGGGAGCACTGAAGTAATCTGCTGTGTTGCTTAAATACAGTAGGCAGATTCTAGTGCTTGTTGTAAAGTGTGAGATTTTACAGTAATTAATAAGCATATTGGAAGAGTAACCAATACTTTGTGCGGTCTTGAGTCATCTGTCTCTGAATATCATCGTGACAGGAGTGGGGTCTTGCGCATTTTTTCACTAGCTTTTATTTTCTAATGTGCAGTTCATCGCAAAAGAGTTTTTTGTTTAACATGTTTTTCCAATCCCGGAGATCCATTTGAATGAATTTTACATATTTTTTATTTCCACCATGATGATGTTTTGTGTTTACTTCTCTCTCTGAAGTTTTAACAACTGGTAAAAGTGCTGTAGTGTGGTGCCTGGCTCATGATTAGCCCGAAATATGCAAATGAGCCTTGAAACCAATCAGTGTTTTTTCTTTGGCTGTTTGGATGAATTAAGCCATTCAAGTAACCCATCAAACGTAAATGCTTCACTAAAAATGAATTAAATAATGCAAGTTTTAACTTGGGCACAATTGATGAATCATTTGTTTTTTTCATAGTGCACAACATAAAGCAACCGCAACATATTTATGATACCAATGGTTAGAATGTGCAGTCTTATTACACACCTTCTATGACACTGTCATAGTTGTTACTGAGTAATTCATAAAAGTTACTGGTTAATAAATCTTTTAAGATCGAAGCCAAAAATGTAAGGGGTTTATAAATACACAAATCCTTGCATGAATCTCTGCCTTGTTTTTCACTCAGGCTGCATTAGGCTTTGGTTTCTAAGAAAAAAATGACTCATGTTCCTCAAGAAGCAGGGCTCACTCCATTAAGGTAGGGCTCATGCTTCTATTAAACCAGAAGATATTGTATCACCTGGAAATCAAAGCTGGGTCCTGCTGTGGAAACAGCATGTGACTGTATACTCACCCTGCAGTCTCGCTGTAGCGTTTTCATCAAGGCGTTGTAGGTCTCTGTGTCAAAGTACAGGCCCTCGTGCATATCCTGAAAGTCCAGGTCCTTGTACGTAGGACAGGGCTTCTCTCGTTCTTTCCGAGAGGCCCGTCTTTTATACGTAGAGCCCTTCAGGTCATATTTGTGGTGCATTTTTAAAGAGCGGGGCAGGACGTTGTTCATGACTACTACTCGAATGTTGATTCCCCCCGACTGGACGCAGTACAGGCCATAGAACTTAGGCAGGAGGGTCCTGGGGTTCTGGTTGAGGTTCTACAAAAAGAGATTCAGGCAATTTTATAATACATATTAACATTGGCATCACATTCAAATACAAACATTCACTAGTATAAATTATTCAACACAAGGTTGCCTTTTAGTTCACTTGCCTTTGGCAATAATTGTGATAATGTTATATTGTCTACATTAAATGTTAGTCACATCGTAGTTATGTACATATTTAAATGGAGTTAATTCAATGTATCTTTTGTGAATGCAGTGTACATACTGTGCTTGGTTGTTAGGTATAATTGTGCATGAGCTTGTTATTCCATAGCTGGCAGCTGAGACTGGACTGTTCTTAATTTCATGTATTTATACAGTGTATACTGTGACGCAGTATACAAAGCTTATGCAACATACCTTGAGGTTTTACAACACACTGGAGCATTCTGTTATTTACCCACAGGTCTCTCAACTACACAGTAATCTTTGTACATGGTCTGCCCAGGGGGGAGAGACCTACACACCCTCCATATACAACTTTAAAGGGTTAAGCCCTTCCACTGCTGCGAGTGAAAAATCAACAAAAACATGCACTATGTGGAGATATATAGAGCAAACACTGCACACAGCACATTTCTACAGACTCAGATTAAACCACCCTTTAAAGAAACACTGGTAGGATATTTCGGTAAAGAAGCCCAGGCTTTGACGAAAATGCTAGGCTACATAAGCACTGGTCTGGTGCAGCTGGAGGCTAGTTCTCTGTCCACTGAGGCCTTATTAGGAGCGGAGAGCAGAAGAGGGTGCTCAGTGGAGTGAGGGATCCAGCACATTGCTAAAAGGATCTTACCATGTAGTAGCCTGGCAGCAGCTTCTGCAGGAACTCGGCCTCCTTGTGCTGGACAGTTTTGATGATGAACTCATCATCGCTGGTCAAGTAGAACAGAGAGCTGCTGGCCCCTGGGTTGGCCAGCTCAATCAGAGGCTCCTTACAGATGGAGTACTGCATGGAACAAGGGAAGGAGGGATATACCATCACAATCATACAGTCAGATTAATATGCTCACATGTATTAATACTGTTGCTTTTTGTTGTTGTTGTTTATATTATTATTATTATTGTTATTATTAATAATAATAATAATAATAATAATAATAATAATAATAATAATAATAATAAACAGTCTGATTGATATCAGACTGATAACTTGGTCGATAATATTGGCCAAGAAAATTCCTTTATAAATCAAAATATAGAAACATCTTATAAAAAATGAACTGTCAAGAAAAATTATGAAAACAGGTTGAATAAACTAAAACCATGCTGTAATCATCTGTATTCGTTCTGATGGTCATTTAAATTCTGTCTGGATAATTGCAAGTCCAATAAACTACTTCACAGTATCATAATGTGACAATACAAAATTATGTTGAGGTTGAGTAGATGAAAAGTTTATTTACGACTAAAACTACTCGAAAGACAGTAGCAGGAAATCCAGACAGCAAGAAGAAAAGATGACTGAACTATTGTATTTCTTTCTGTTTGCCAAAAAGCCAATTCAAACCAGTTAAACCTCACTGGCTTGGAATAGATGACAAAGAAACAAGTTCTACAATCATGCTGTGGTTATTATGAGGAACTTGGACAGACTCTGTAAACATCTCTGTTTCCGTCCAGGGACTTTCACAGTGGTGTTTTTACAGCACCATGCCTCTTCAGCGCAAACACTCAGTAATTTGACTAAGTCACCGAAACAGAGGCTTGGGTGGGACTTTAAGGAGCACGGCTGAGCTTCACAATCTGGGATTTGAAGGAAATTAGTGTTTTGCTGATATATACGTTTCTGTACGTGCCAGAATGTGAGATTGTGTATAATAATATGTGAATAATGTCGCATGTAGTTACTTATTGTTAAGTGCAAAAATGTGCACATCCGTGGTCAAATGACATGGTTCTGTGACAATTTAACATGTTAGAAAAAATGTGTTAGGTACACAGGCTAGGATGTTTTATATATATGCTGTGTGTCCCAAGTATTTACAGTAAATTAATTTTTCTCAATGATGTACTGTCACATTTGCAAAATGCCCTTACATCTATTTTATGTCTGCAAATATCTACATGCAAACCTAAACCTAACCCTACTCTTAATCATAGCAAACAAACAGAAAACACACACACACACACACACACACACACACACACACACACACACACACACACACAAACACACACACCAAAACACACCAACATGGC
>JBBPDE010031186.1:0-10383 GCA_037974605.1 Nannopetersius ansorgii
GATGATCAGGCGGTGATCAGTATACTGGTGGTGCTGAATGCTGAGTGGGCGGAGCTCCTTTATCTAGGCTCCTTGTAACTTTAGACACTTGCAGCCTGGCAGTAACACATTTGTTCCCACGTCTTCAAATGAATCTATTCAATATGCCAATATGTCTAACAGTGTGACAGACATAAAATGGTAGTTTTGCACCAGCAAGCAAAATCCAAAGACATTAAGACTTTTACAGAGTTCTGTACGATGCAAGACAGGAGATTCTAAACAAAACAGATGTTTCAACAACAAAATCCCCCATCATACATGGTTTAATGAATGATTAAAACATTAAAGATGTGTCAAAAATACATAACTGTCTTTATTTAGAAAAGTGTATAAATTACATTTTATGAATCCCTTTGGAGAAAGAGTCAAAGCCAATCAATACGTAACATAGCTATAAACTGAAAGGGTAATGATTATTAGTTGAATGTTGTTCAATAAATAAGCTCAAGACTACTCTAAAATCTTTCATTCTGGGGATCTTTTGATTGACAAATTTGTTAGAAAACACCTTCTCGGGCTGGGATTAGGTTAAGAGGTACCTACGCAGCTGGGCAGGTAAGTGTTCACAGTGGAAGCACAGTGCTTGGTGTTGGGAGAGCCGTGCAGCACTGAGCAGAACTCGCTGACATCAGTCAAAGCAGGTCCTCGTCCTTCCTCCCAAATATACAGAGCAATCTATAAGAACAGTCAGAGAGGCCCGGACTTAGACCAATTAGAACGGTCAATAAAAGAACTAAAAAAGAGGAAGACAATACTACGAGGGTACATGAGCGAATTCTAACAAAACGAAGCTGTAAGGAGAGAAGAGACCGGACAACCTGAAACAGCCACTCAGAATCAATAGACAGAAAGAAAGAGGGAGAGAGCAGAGCACCCTGACAGCCCTCTTAACAACAGAAAGTTGTATTTTTCCTGAGAGAGAGACTGGGAGAGAAAGAGAATAGACAGCAACATCTCTCGCTCTCACAAGCGCTCAGACCCCACCCTCCCCCTCGTGACATTTGCTCACACCGGTATTGACTGTATGCACATGTGCAGCAGAAGGATAAGGCGGGTAATAAGGGAGGTAGAAGAAAGGAGCTAAAAGCTAAAAAGAACTGGGGGTGTGTGCATTACTTTAACATGAACAATCAGAGAGAGGTCATTTTGCATCTACTGTTAAGGCCTTCACAGAAATCATTAAGGTAGGGCTGGGCAATTTGGCCTAAAATCAAAATCTCGATTAATTGAACATTTTAACTCGATTACAATTAATGATTTGAACGATTATTTTATTTATTTATTTATTTTAATAGTTCACTGACAAGTTGCTCAGTTGTCTCAGTGTTTAAGCTCTCCGTGCTCGAAATGTCGGCGGAATAACGTAACATAACGGAGCGGGGTCACGTGACTCCACACGCGGTAGTGCTTTTAAAGGGAAAGTCATCGAAATAATCGACCTGGAAAATTTGACCGATTATAGGTTCTGAATGTCGATTTCAATGACTTTTCGATTAATCGCCCAGCTCTACATTAATGCCTTCACAGAAATCATGGGTGGGATTCTTTTGTGAAAAATATGCAGAAAGATAGATACAACACACCAAAAAAATACATTTAAGCTTACTCAGAACCACAACTAAAGAAATGATGCTGAAAATGAATGGAGAAGCTTCAGCAAAGAAAACTGTCTGCATAAAAAAAAAGATTCATTGACTTTTTCTGGATTTAATAAACAAATAGATAGATAGACAGGTGGACAGACAGATAGTAATTAGATAGATTGTAATTAGAATACACGTGTGAAGACGACTAGTAGTCCAGGCCAGTGTTAAGTATATCCCTGTTTCACACGTCTATTTACCTCTGGTCCTTACGTCCACATTTGTCTTTATTTACCTCCTAGGCGAAACTATCTTACTCTCAAAATAAAAATGATGAATCAAATGTATGCACAAAATAGGATAAAACATAACAGAACCAAAGGAAACAGCTGAGAAGATGAACAGAGACGCAGAGAGCAGTTAGTAAGTAAATAAACTGGTGGCTGTGGAGAGGAAAGAGCCAACAGTGTTTTTATTTAACAGCTTTTCAGCTCTTTTCTATCTTAAAAGAAATGCATCAAGCTGATTGTGAGTGGTAATCAAGTTATATGCCTTTATGCCAGGGTGGTTTTTAAAAGATCTGCTCAAACACTGAAAAAACAGGTGGTCATGAAACTGACCTGACCTTCTCCTCACCCAAATTAAGATAAAGAAACCTAGACAAATATTTATTTATTGCACACCTAGTCAAATGTAGTCTTGGCCAGACAAATATGATTTTCTTCTACATAATAATAATAATAATAATAATAATAATAATATTTTTTATTTATATAGCGCCTTTCCAGTGCCCAGTGCTTCTACAGAATTCATAACACCTGTATGTCTCTGCAATTTTTACTTCTAGCAGAACTAGCCTTGTGTCTAAGCATGTGACCAATCAAAAGTCAGTCATGCAACAATAATACGACTGTTGTGCAAAACTTTAAAATGCAGTTTTATAGATGAAGAATTCGAATAGCAACAGCAGAAGTAGCTGATATCCCCCACAATGATTTATTTTGTGGCAATATATAATTCTTCATGTTTTTTGTTCTATTTTGAAACATAAATATTAACGTAAATTCAACTGTAGTTCCATTTAAAATATAACTGTATATCTGTTTACTGCTAAGAGAACACAAAGAAAGCTGCCTTGGGATGGTTAATTATGCTTGTTTTTCTCTTGTTTTTCATTTTGTCCTTCTTAAAGCTCTATATTTTTATTACTGTAATTTAAATTCAAAATGCTGTTGAGCTCAGTAACTGTCCTGTCTGCTTTAACGGCGGGTCACTACAATACAACAGTAAATTATTGAACTGTAAAAATGATTGATGATTACTCCTACATTTTACTGTATTTTTATTACTAAAAATACGTTAAATTATTACTGTATTTACCCTGCTTATACAAAAGAAAAGGACAGCATATACCAAAGAAAATGTCATATCGAAGGAAGGGAGGACCACAAGGCTGAACAGAACTAAGGATTTAATGTCCAACAGAAATCACAAACTGAGAACACAAAGAACCCCCAACCCGGTAAGGCAACACACAGAAAATCCAGTTAACAAAAACAGAGGCAAGGCTCGTGCTTCGGGCTGAATATTCACAGGGAAACCAAGGAAACGCTGGCAGACAAGGAAATAGGCAGAGAACACAAGATCCAGCGCAGTGAGCAGATCAAGGGGGTTTACATGGAAGCACGAGCCTGCAAAACAAAAGACACAGAGACAGGGCATGAGTGAGCAGACAATCACAGCACATGAACGTTAATACGGACACAGGGAACTGGGGCCGGCCTGGGCTTTAAATCCTAGTGGGGAACGAGGGACAGGTGGATGCAATAACGAAGGGGGTGGTACAAATGGAGCATGAGGACTAGGACGGCAACAAGGGAGGAGAGGGAAAGGGAGGATAGTGCTGGGATCGGGACGGTGAGAGCGGACGCAAAGTAATGGAAGAGAAAAGGGGAAGAAAGGAGACAAACGGGGCCGGAATCAATATTCGGGAGACAGAGAGGGGTGTGTTCGGGACGCAGGCAAGGCGATCGTGACAGAAAACGCCTGTGCATGAATTACAGTGCAGTCTGTAGAACGGTAATAACAGTATTTACATTCTAGCACAGTTCAGTGTAGTTCAGTGTAAACTGTACAGTACAGTATGGGTTTATCTTTACATTTTCGTTACGGGTAACGTATTAAAATGTGTTTAAATTGAAATTAAAGTGAGTGGAAGTCATATTTATGGTTTACACCATAAAAATAGGCATTTTTAGGCTTTTTTCACTTTTTCTTTTCACATTTTTTTGTCCTTGGAAAGTAACCCCCACGAAAAGCAGGGGATTACTGTACTTTCTAAGATGTAAGAGCAACATACCTCGTGTTTAAGGTCAATGGTGAAATCCGACTTGGGTGGCTCATATTTCACATAGTCACCTAGTCTGAAACCCCAAATAAAAAAGGCTGTTTGTTTAGTGTGTAAATAAATTATATCTACTTTAGTTGAATGTATCACAAATTCACATGCATCCACATCACCTCGACTCAAAGTACAACAAACAACACATCTGTCAACAAAACCATCGAAGCTAAAAGAGCAGAAATCACGAGTGGGAACACTGAGTCATCGTATGTCACATACCACGGAGGCATGACGAGTTTCATATACAGTAAACCCCCACTTTCACACGGATCAGCAGACGAGGTTTCGGTCCATCATGTATTTTCAAACCTGCCGTCTTTAAGTACGGCTGACTGTGACATCCAGGCCTCAAGCGCCATGCAGCGGTTACCAAGGCAATCAGACGCTTGAACGGAATAAACCTGTGCCACTCAGCACCACCCCAAACATAAACAACTACCACAAGGACAAGGGGTGTGGGGCACAAGGCCTATACGTCACAGTTAGTTGTACTAAGAGGCGGGAGGTTTGAAAGAAGCCAATCCGAGAAAGTTATTTATTTCTCCTTGCCGCTGATTGGCTACTGCTCTTTGAAGCAGCTGCAGTCCAGAATTTCCCCCGTGGAGCGACTCGAGTGTTTCTCCTGTTTTTCGTTTTATTCTTCTTAAAGCCTGTATTTTTATTACTGTAAATTAAATGAATTTATTACTGTATTTACTTGCTTATACTAAAGAAACCGCACATGTAAAAGAAACGCGCTTGCTTGACTTACAGTCCAGTCTATACAGGGGTAACATCGATATTTACATTCTAGCACTGTGGGAGACAGCAGTTTAGTGTAAACTGTAAAGTATGTAAACGGGTTTACCTTTACATTTTCTTTACGGGTAACGAGTTTAAAATGAAATTGTTTTGGAAGCATATTTGGGGGCATATTTAGGGATTACACTATAAAAAAATAGGCCTTTTTAGGCATGCAATGCGTTTTTTCACTATAAACGGGTACTCTTGGATAGTAACCCTCGCAAAAAGCAGGGTTTACGTTCCAAGAGCACCCGCAAATAGTGAAAAAATGTCTAAAAATTACTATTTTATAGTGTAAACCCTAAATATGTCCCCACTTCACTTTCACTTTCAAATATGCTCCCAAAAAACTTTCATTTCATTTTAAACTCAGCTTACCCTTAAAGAAAATGTAAAGGTAAACCCATATCCACACTGTACAGTTTACACTAAACTGCTGTCTCCCGCAGTGCTAGAATGTAAATACCGATGTTACCCAGGGGCCACATTGATTATATATATATATTAGGGGTGGGCATAGATAAATTTTTTTAATTTAGATTAATCTCACTGTAATCTTGGAATTAATCTAGATCAATCTAGATTGAAATGGCTCATTTGAATTCTGCAGAAGGTCTGAAGCCCCCCCAAATGATCCCTAGCCACCCTAAATATATAGTCATTATTCTACTATTTTGAAATTACACAGTAAACCCCCAGTTTTACGCAGATCGGGACTCACGGATCCAGTCACGCACGGGTTATTTTGAGAATGAAACTGATCGTTTTACGCGGAAATATTCAAAACAACGCGGAACCTGCAAATATTCTCAGATTTTTTTTTTTTGCTTTTTCGTTGAATCAGTGTCTTGTGTGAAGGGACATGACACCAGCTGAGGAGACTTGTCCATTTTTCCAAAATCAAAGAACCGACGACAGAATTCTCCATGCAGGTCGTCCAATGATTTCCTGTATTTTTTTTCACATGTCCAGGGGCCTCTTTCAGCATAGCCAGTGTGAGGAAATGAATGTCCTTGACATTGTTTGAAATTTGCTTTGAGAATAAAGCTAACTTGGTTTTAAAGGCTCTGACGTTTGTGTACATTTCATACACAAACTGGGCTTTCCTTCATAGATTTACGTTCAGCTCGTTCATGTGTGTCAGTATCAGAGTATGTGAGTGGAGCAGAGTGGGAGTGGAGTGGGAGCAGAGCGAGGCATGGAGTGGCATGATTTTGCCTGGAGCTTGGAGCGGATTTTTTGAAAGTCAGAGCGTCGCGATTTTCTCGCGCTCCGAGAGCGCTCCACTACCGCTCCGGCCCATAATGCAACTGCATTAGCTATAGCATGAACGAATTCATGCTACTGTTCTACTAAAGCACGTTAATATTTTACTCAGAGTATTGTGCATTTGTTTTTCACTGAACGAATAGAGGTTCGATATAAAAAAAATGAAATAATGAAAAGTTACAGTGGAGCGTTAATTAGAGACATTTTTTTCATGGAGCAAACATGGAGCATGAAGTGTGAAGGAGGGAGCGGGGAGTGAAAAATTGTAAACCCAGAGCGGAGCTGGAGTGGAGTGATCATGAAATGCTCTATGCGTGGAGCGGAAATTCTTGCCGGTCCACTCCACTCACAAACTCTGGTCAGTATATCCACAGCAAATGCTAAATCACAAGCCAATCTGTGTCACTCAAGTAGCTCCCAAACTCATTGACATGCTTTCCCCGAACGTAAGCAGCGGACATTGGAGCGGTAAAGCAAGTCCTGGTAATCAGTCTCAATTTCTTCAAGTAACTTAATAAACTGGCAATTCTGAAGTCCCCTCGCTCTAATAAAGTTAATGCATTTTACAGCTGGCTTCACTACGTGATCAAGCTGCAATACGGATTTACACAGTGCGTCCTGGTGGATTAAGCAGTGTAAGAAAATTACCTCCTGCTCAGGGCTGTCCTCTTTCACCCTCTCCTGGATTCTTTTGAGCAACCCAAGTCAAATTTGACGATCCATCTGTGGTAACATTGGCAAGTGTACTCCAAGGTAGCCTGTGCCTTTTTATGACCTCCGACAGCCTGTCCTCTCCCCGCGTTTTCCCTTGTATGGATTCCATGGCCAAAACCTCCTCCATTATCTCAAAATTGTTATTAATCCCTGTGATAAAAATGGTAGCTTGTCAGATAAAAGTGTTTCACTGAGCCTGAAAACTAGCTGCCTATCTCAGAGATGTAGCTGTCCATTCTTGCGTTGACTGGTTGTTAGCGTTAGCATGCTTGTTGACCGGATTAAAAAACCCAACAGGCGTAGTTTCCCCACCCCTGCCCTATATAGACTGTACTTTAATTCATACACGGCTGTTTTCTTTGGTATTCATTGGTATAAGCAGTGTAAATACAGTAAGAAATTTAATTTAATTTACAGTAATAAAAATATAGGGCTTTAAGAAGAATAAAACAAAAAACAAGAGAACACTCAAGATGCTCCACACGGGTAACTGTTCTGATGCGGGAATGCTGAGCCGTCTTCAATATCAAATCCGGGGTTGGTACCGGACTGAAGGCTAGCTACAATCAGAAGTTATTACAACAATAGTGCATCGTAATATTATGTTTATTTATCAGGATTTGTTTTATGATGTATGTCATAAATAGTCATAGTAATGGCCTTTACAGCACTTCTAATGTAAATGACCCTTACAGATTATAATTACACTAATGAAAAACGACATATCGCCTCTTAATAAGCAATCTTACCTTTTGATCAGTGGGCAGCTGAGGGCCCAGCCAGCAGTAAAGTCAGGGTAGCCAAAACCTACCGGCTCTTCTGAAAAAGCATAGTGATGAATGATAGTTCCTTCGTCATCATGCAGGGCCCTTCCCAGAAACCATTCCTGCCAGGACAGGACACTCAGGTTAAAGTGGCCATTTTTGTCATGTGTGAACAAACCACAGAACAGCACAGAGAGTGAACAATGTAAAAATAGTTTTCTGCATTTGACCCATTCACCAAGTGAAGCAGCGAGCAGCCAGTGACGCAGTGCCCCGGGAGCAGTGTGTCGGGACTGTACCTTGCTCAAAGGTACCTCAGTGAAGCCACTGGCAGTCCTGAGATGCGAACCCACAACCTTCTGATTGCAGGGGCAACTCCCTAACCACCAGGCCACCAGCTGCCTACAAACAAATACTAGTGAGGACAATGGTGATTTGAAGGGTAAAACTGAAGAAGCAACCCTTGGACACCAAATGTGTCTCCTGACTACATTTGAGACCTTGTGTAATTAGATTTTTTTTACAGTGGGGCACTGATATCAATATCAGTGATGTCAATGTTGGAACATTTTTTCTGTCATATTTTCTAATATTAAAAAAACCCATCTAATTCCCAGTTCAATGCATTCTCTGTGGCTGACCCAGGCTCTGTAAACGACAGAAAAAATAGAGCTACCAAATTATAAACCTGTATGACATCTGAAAAGATGCTTTGCAAAAGAAATAATGGTGGTGAAGATAACACCAAAATGTCCAATTCTGCTGCTGCCTATTATGGCTTACACGACCAAACAAAATTGAAAAAAAAAAAGAACCAAAAAGATACTAATCTAGAAAAAAAGAATGAGCTTCTGTGTTGCCTCCCCATGTCGAAGGGAACTAAGGGAGTTGATGGGGCACACAAGTAATATTTTGCAATAACCTTTGTTCCCTCCAGGATCGGAAACTAAAGAAAGATCTTTAAACTGTTGCCATGTCAATAATAGAGAGCTCTTCCACTGGAATTACAGGTGACATTAATGAACCATCATGACAGCCATCATGGTTACAGTCATTAGGGCAAATCAAAATCCACCATTAAGGAGAGATGGTAACAGAAGTTTGTGTTACAACTGCACAACATCATGGCGCCTTCGTTTAACAAGTCAGTAAGGAGATCGTGAGATCGATGCATGATGGTGCTACAGCCATCTGTGGCTGAAAGTCTAAGAGAACACAGTAGGCTGCTGTCACATCCGGGCTAGGTTCGCTCAGGCACACACACACAGACTTCTTTGGCTTACTTTATTTAACAGGGTACAAAACAAAGTGTGGCTAAATGGCCCAAATACACAAACAAGTATAACTGTGAACTAAACCTAAACCCAGGAGTAGCGTGAGGGAAAACCGACAATAGAGTGAATACACAGCTCTCTATTTATACCTCTGTGGAAACCCAAAACACCTGAACATAATGATCTTCAATCCCTGGCCAGCTGTGAGTCCTTGTCCAGGGGAAACACCCAGTGCCGCTCTCCGTAAACAGTCCACTGGCGGCCTCTAGTGACCGTCGCCTGGGACGTCACAGCCAAAAGGTTTCAAATATGATGCATGGACCACCACAGCCTTCCTGCTCTCAAACTGAAATGCCATCATTGAGAGGGAATGGGTTAAGGGAGCTAATACATGCTTCACACTCATTAAAAAACAAACAAAAAAACACACACACACACAAAGAGATACACACTTCAGCACACTGCCTGGAGCATTCCTAGTGCCCTACAAAGTTTTAAACCACTGGTTCCATATCTTGATCTTGGGATCCCTACATTCTCTGTTTGTTAGGCTCATTAGGTCACATGATCATAAGAGTATGACTGAAATTGAGAAAGGACTAGGCTGGGGAACCATAGTAAGAGTACTGCATACGTAGTAAGACTTTAACTCTTTATTTATATATTTGATTTAATTATGCCGAACTGCCTGTAGGAAATGACTACAGTGCCTTAACTGGATTGCCCTACATTACCGTGTGCAAGTTACATTAAGGGGTCATGTTCACTAATGAGGTTATATTATAGCTAATGAGGTCTGTCAACTATAAGAATACAGTACATATTGGAACACAGCACTGGTCCAATACTAGTCACGGGAATAACCACTCAACACAACCAGTGTGTCCTTTATAACAATCATTTCTCCATTTTATTAAAAATCGACTGTAAAAATGAAATTACTTTTGGGGCGTTAAGAATAAATGTTCTTCCATGTTTGCTCTTCATCTTGGAGGTAGAGGTGGAGGTAGCTCAGGGGGCAGGATACTTGCCTAGAGGTCATGGTTTCGAATCCTGCCTTCAGCATACAATCACTGGCTCCCTGAGCAATACCCTTAACCCACAAGTTGCTCCAGGGAGACTGCCCCCTGTAGTTAGAGAATGGAAGTTGCTTTGGATAAAAGCGTCTGCTAAATGTAAAAGTAAATCTTCTGTTGCTTTTTTATCACATTAATCTTTTTTTATATATAAATCTTCAAGAGAAATGTGGTGCTGTGATCTTCAGGGATGGGTATCATTAGGATTGTACTAAAACCAATATACTCATTGTCAGAGTGCAGGCCGGACGGCCCACACTCTGAGCTCCCTCTTGGGAAACAGGAACGAGAAGACTTCCAGGATTCCATGCAGAGGTATTTATTAAACAGAACAAAAGGAACTGAGACAGGCACTGTGGCCTCTAGACTTCAAAATACAGATAGGGTAAGGAAAGGAAAAATGAGGTGATGGAGACATAAGGACCACAGACAAACACAGGCTTTTATACACTGACAAGACGGGGAGGAACACGA